>JAQFZQ010003725.1:0-10072 GCA_034696005.1 Glomeris marginata | reverse complement strand
CTGCGGCTGCGACGCACTCCCGGCGATTTTCGCAGCCGCATCGCGGCGTTTTCGCCAAGTGGGAACTAGGCTTTAGTAGGGTTTTGGCAGGATAGAAACAAAACCGTTTGTGGGATTGAAATAATTTTTTTTTACCGTGATCAGCATAAAAACATCTACAGGAACTTCAAAAGACATTTAAAAAACAATTTCAAAAAATTTCAAAAAATATTTAGAAACTAGTATGTTCATCAAAAAAATAAAAGTCCTACAAATTCCTCTAGATATTTTTATTCTGATTGCAACAAAAAAAGAATCATCACGATCAGACCAAACTTTTGTAAATTATCAAAAAATGATGTGGTATTTTGCAGGGCTGATAACAGCGCCCTCTAGGTCAACAGAAATTTTGCTGGTGGTCACAGGAAAAAAAATCCGCTTGCAGTCACGTGACTTGTACCTGGTTATTCCACCCCTTCCTCTATTTCCCACCCACTTGCTTTAGGGCATAGAAAAATGTTTAAAGTTTGTTCAATTTTGCCATTTCTGATCGAGCTAGGCTCTTCCATGAGGTGATTTCTATCCCCTGGGTAAGGCTTATGACGTCACAGTGGCTGTTACACCAATTTGTGCCACCAGATAGGTAAGAAATCAAATGACGAAATAATGAAAACCACCATGTTTCTGTTTGAAAAATTTCAGTTGGTTATGTAACAAATCATTCCAAACACAATAAACGTCTTTGTAAACCCCCGAGACGCTATCTTGAAAACCAAGATGGCCGCCCCCTCCAATCGTGACGAAATTTTTAGTTGCTTATGTAACCGATCGTTCCAATCAAAAATACGCATTTGCAAACCCCCGAGACGCCATCTTGGAAACCAAGTTGGCCGCCAAAAATGAAAATCCTCCAATTGTGATGAAATTTCAGTTGGTTATGTAACCGATCGTTCCAATCACAATACACTTATTTGCAAACTCCCGAGACGCCATCTTGAAAACCAAGATGGCCGCCCAAAAATAAAAAAATCCTCCAATCGTGACAAAATTTCAGTTGGTTATGTAACCGATCGTTCCAATCACAATACTCTTATTTGCAAACCCCCGAGACGCCATCTTAGAAACCAAGATGGCCGCCCAAAAAATGAAAATACTCTAATCCGGACGAAATTTCAGTTGATTATGTAACCGATCGGTCCAATCACAATGAACATATTTCCAAGGAGTTATAGATGCTTAGGTTCAGGAGTGGCAAGTGGCGGCGCTCCGAAAGTGATGCTCGGTTTCGTTGGCCATGCCCCATCCGCCATTAGAAAGCGTTCGCGATAATAAGCTGTATATAGAACCATAGAAAGATATGTGATTTTAGCGTTCATTAAATTGTCCAAGATAAAATAATTGGCGGAATTGGTGAGTGTGATTAGCGTTGTCATCCGTTGTAATGGTGTGATATTTCTGTATAGTCTAATTGGTCTAATTTATGTGATAATTCGTTCAGAACTGATGACGAATTTGATCGAAATATGGATGGAATGAATGACCACACATTCTGTTTCAAGCCAGAAAAGACACCAAATAAACAGGTAAGCGAATACCATACAAAGTACACATAAATTTGAAATAATGCATGTGAAATTCATATAATTTACTTTTCAGGGCAAGAAGAAAACACCAAAATTAAATGAGAAAGAAATACAGGTGTGCACTTTTTAAGATACAGCCGTATATGTCATTAATTTGTATTGTACGATAATTGTAGGAAAATTTTTCATAAATATAAAAATTACGTCTGCAATGATGCAGTGGAACATTTATACATGTGGTAGCAATATTATCTAATACTATCTAATGAAAAAATTTTGCTCACATATTAAAAGTTAACAATTTTATTAAACTGAATTGATATACTAGATGAAAATGGATGTCTTAAATTTCTATTAGTTGACATTTTTTAACAGTTATCAAAACTACATTAATTAGTAATCATGTATGTGACGAATGCATGACCGCATATATGAAATCCGTAGTTTCTTATGTAGTGAATTGCAAGCCCATTATTTATTATCACAATAAAGTTGGCTTTATTGACTAAGAAAATGACTTACCAGTAATTGCATGAATATTGCTTTCGGTTTCAGGAAATTGTTCTGGGATCATTGGCGACAGCATCACAGGACATCTTCAATTATAGATGCCGACTACAGCCAGAAGTTGGATTGGCTTGTCATGACATTAGCAACGACAGCAGTTTAGATCTACTGGAGTTGCAGCGATGCCTAAAAAAGTTGTCCATCCCAACTTTACATGTATTGATGGGTAAAGGGTCATCAAGAAGTCATTGGAATGCAATTGTGTCACTCACAAGGCTTTCAGTGCAGTGCATGTATGAAATCAAATGAATGAGATTTAATATTCCTCGACATGAATTTTATTTTCGTTACACCAGAAATACGCATCATTAGAAGAGCTACAACAGAGATGTATTAGGCAGTATTTCTTTGAAACGCTAGTCAATAAAATTGTTCAGCTGTTGGCAGACGTCTGCGTTTGGGGTACCCCAAACCAGTCAACTTTCAAATCGCAAAAAACCTGGATGATGCTGGGCTTTACAACGTCTGTGGATTCATAATTTGGAAGCTGTTCAAAAAATATAAAAAGAAAGATATTTGTGACTTCCTTAAAAGATTAAAAACAGATGAAAATAATGAAAATGTGAATTGGTATGTAAAGGCAACTGACAGGGGTAGGTTAATTGAGCCATCAAAACCCTTCTTTAATGTTGTAAAAGTGATATGTGGAAGATATAAGCAGGTCTTTGCATCGACTGATGCAAAACTTAATAACATCTTGTTTATTGAGAGGGTCAAAAGTGATCCCATGTTTGTGACAACTTGGCAAACACTGATGAGTGGAATGACACTTGATAAACAAATGGAATGTGCCATAATTGTGGATATAATATTGTTTAGCGCAAATGTTTTGGGGAAATGTGTTGCACGTAATGGAAATTAGTAGTATCGCATGAACACCTTCATTACAACAAAGAAATAATTAAATAAATTACTCACTTGGTTAAGTAGTTGTGTTTGAGTTCTTTCCACTTATAGCGCGCTTTCTTAACATTTGGATTTTCCCGTTGTTCAGTCCATAAGTGTACAAATTTGGATTTTTGTTATGGCCAGCTGCACAGCGTTGTTTTGCAAATCCCTGTTCGATCAAGTCTTGCGTCAACTTATTTGTTAACACAAATTTCGCACCCTTATCCAGCAAGAACCTCACGACTGCAGGAACCGATTGAGCTGAAAGCAATCACAAAAATAATTTTTAGCCAACCTATGTAATATTTATACATTTTCAACGTACCGTTAATTCTTAGTCCTTTGCGCGTTGGCTCGGCGAAAAGCATTTTCTCACGGTCTGATGCTGTAAAATGTCCTTGTCGTTGCAGAACATCTGTTTCCCATGTGTTGAGGTATTGCACAAAATCATATTCCATCCACTGTGATTTACAAATTGTTTTTAACAATTCACATGCAGGTATCGAATATCTACACCACAAACCTTTAATCGTTTATCATATCTTGAGTAGAACGGATCCAAATTACAATTTCTTTTATGTTTCCCTTCTTTCAGGCTTTGAACATTGTTGATATCAAACTATTTGTTGAATACTTTAAGGAATTCAACTGTTTCTGATGCATCTTTACCGCAATAATGTTCAACAGCCACCGCCATGGCCTTGCTCAGAACTTGTGCTGCATAATTTACTTTCATTTTGCTGAATGATTGGAGGTTTATATGACAATCGGTGATTTTTGGTAGTACTCTGGGGGTATTGTTAAGATCTGTCTTGTACACATGTCTGATATGACTCCACAGCAAATATTGGTCGTTTTTCCACAGCAAGCGTTTTACTTGTTTCCTATCTTTTGCCGTGTTGCTGCTGGACAAACTGTTGTGGACGGTTTTGATCAGGTGGCATGCATCGCAGATGAAAAAAATTGGTCGTTCTTCATCACGTGCGAATGGATTCATCATGAAGTAGTCGTTTTCATCCTCCTGCAGTGAACGCAGTACTGAGCGATTGACAAGTGCTCCGTCACTAACTATTGTCATTACTTTAACTTCATCACTTTCTAACCGCTGAATTGCTTCTAAAATAATGCTGTGCAAGTGCTTGCATGTTAGGTTGTTGGTGGCAAAGTAGGCATATTGAAAATGAGTGCAGTTCGTCAGTTCCCGAACGGTCAGCTGTAAAACATGACTTGCCATGGACTTGGGATTCACTGATCCATCACTTTCAATCATCTGTAGCAACTTGTTTTTAGCATCATTCAGGTGTACGAATCCAACCATTTCACCCGTGTGATTGTGGTATACAATTTCCTCACTTATCTTCATTTCATCAAACAATAATGAAAAGTATTGCTTGTCTCCAGTGAAGTTACTGATTTCAGCTATTATGTCATCATGTACTTTATCAGGAAATCCTGAATTGCTTTGAAAATTATGGCCAAAATCTCTCAATTTCCTTTCCGATGGAAGTATTCCATACCCACTGTTGGAAAGAGCCCTGTATGTGTTAGGAGACATTTTATAAATGTAAAGGCAAAATTTTAGAATGTCACTGTTCCACTGATATCCGTGGCAAGACTTCCTTTTGGCTGCCTTCAGTTGTTCTTCAAGGAAGGTACGAAGAGGACTGCCAATAGCATATTTTCCTTTAGCTTGTATGAGCAATTTGGTTATGTCATCATTGTCTTGTTCCCTCATTACATGGCCCTCATTTATGATGGCTGGAAACTTCTTCCATAGGGTTTTCAGTTGCAAAGTCGATAAACTTGACTTTCTGCGCAGATCTGTTAACTTTGGCCAATAACTGCTCACGAGTTAGGTACCTGTTATTACATTTCTTGTCACGCACTGTGACTGCTCTCTTGTTCATTTGCGTATTTAACTTCTGCTCGCACTTTTTGCATTCTGCACATTTTGATCCATCACTAAACAATTTGCAATTGACAGACCTTATTGCATTTTCCAATAGCTGAAGAACTCGTTATGTTGAATTCTGCTAGGAAAACTGGGCTAACAATTGCTTTGCATAAATCTATGGTGTCCAGCAACTGCATGAAACAAACGTTTCACAAGTCAGTTGTTGCCCATCTTGAATCATCCGTACTTCCATAAGGCATGATAGAGCTGTTTTATCATATTTGATGAAGCTTGCAACGTTATCCTTTACTAAGTTTGCCCATCCTGGTGGTATCCTCTGTACAAATGTTATCAAATCCAAAGCAGGTGTCAACAATTGAGCTGTGGGTACCTGGTAACCAACATTCCAGTTATTTGTTATATCAATAATACTAGTTCTGGACTGATGTTGCGATGTGCTCAGTATTGACTACCTGAGTATTGCCAATACAGTCATTAACTGTGACTAAATTCTGTGTCATGTCGTCTGGTGTCACGTCAATAGTGGTTTCCTTGTGAACAAAAATAAGAAAACCATATGGAATGTTAACATTCCTAGCGTTACGGGTACATCAAAAGACCATAATCAAGCTATGGGTACCTGATAGTCAAAATTTGTGTTATTGTTCAGATTTACAATTTGTGTTACAGTTTGAGAAGTGGTTGGGACAGATTCCTCCAGAGTGTCAGCAAAACAGTGAGTAACTGTAACCGAATGTTGTGTCACTTTTCAGATGTCACTGCCATAAGCGTTTCCTGGTGGTTAAAAATTGATAAACCGTATGAGTTGTGAAAATTCCTAGCAAATTCCAAATACCATGTTTACATGTAGAGTAATTACTTTCCACACTTTTCTCGATCGTTTTTGAGGTACGATGCCTGACCGGTCTATTGCCTGTTTTCTTTTCTTACGTCTGATAATCTGCAAATATGTTTCATGCATACGTAGAGCATTATCAAGGGTATTATCACACAGCAAAACCTACTTTTGTAAATGATTACCCCAAATACTGGAATGTTTGCTGCCAAGGGATCTGCAGACCCGTCTGTTTTATCACACTCCAAAAAATGTTTTGAACAAACATACATGCTTTTCGTAATATCTGTTAATTTCTTAAGTCTGTCGGTGCATCTTGACAGATGGATCCACCGTAATGAACGTGAGCACTTGCTGCATTTAGATGTGTTGTGTTCACGTTTTCCAGATTTTTTCTTGAGCAAATATTCAATTTCTTCATCCCTGTACTTTGTACAGGGTTTTGGAAATGAAATAAATGTAACATCAGTGTCCTGCAATAAATGGAGTACAAAATTAATTTTCTAGGCACCAACTACAAAACTTTTATGCTTTTATTTAGCAAAATTAGTAATGAGATGATCTAACGGAACATATCCCAGTTTCTGCTGTAACATGTTGCTGGTAAAACAATGATATACATCCCGAAAGTAGAGACATATTTTCAGACTAGTTTCAGGTTAATACAAATATTAAATTCGTAGTTATGATTTGTTATTCCCATGCAAGCTATATACTGTATAGCATGCATGCATGCTTTTATTCAATATATAATTTAATGCAGATACAACTACAGCAGCCACAGAGAAATAGACTGTTCTTGTGGTCTGATTGCCATGCAAGTGTGTAGTTATTTTGTTTGTTTTTTTGTTTTTAATAATGTGTTTAGTTTTCCAAGACTTAAGTTTTCAAAGTATACCAATTAGAGTGTATCTGGCTCTTCCGATTTTTAGAGCTATGCTGTAAACATTAATGTTTTACATATATAGATAGGTTGCTGCTATTTTATCCAAATTTTGATAAAAAGTAGTTATATACCACAGCATTTACCTTTGGCAATGTCCTCCCATCGCTGGTGCAATTTGCAAAAATGCAGCTATTTGATCCATTCAATGTGCGCCGTATTTTAACAGAACTCATTTTCTTTTTCCGATTCTTGCATGCTGTGACGATCTCGTCGCCCCCCCTTAAACGCGTCACCTTTTCTGATGACGTAATCGTTAGTTATTTCTAACGCCACGTGGCGCTGTTGTCGTTATTATTACGTCACTCAACGTCACTTTGTCGTCGTCCTAGTTTTCTCATTCTTTGATATTCCGATAGAGGGCGCTCCCTCACTATTGTAGCTCCGCCTCCGATAGTATATAAAGGGCTCGTGCCCATGTTAAATGGTCATTCATGGCACAGCATCCAGCTGTGCTATATGGTCTCTTGATCAATCCCGTGTGAATACGGCCCGTTTCCGTACATCGGCCGATCAATACCATTTTTCCCCGTGTGCATACGAAATGCTTCCGTACATCGGAGAAATGATCAATATCAAAATGTTGTATTTAATATACATGTTTTATTCTGCATCAATAAAATGTTTGCCCTTATAATTCGACTACATTTTATTACCCGCGTCGATCTTTTTATTTCGATACAAGTGAAGACACCTACAGGAGGAGCCTGCCGACCTACAAATATTGTTGCTCTAGGTTCGCCATTAAAAGCGAAACGTGACAACTGGCACCCAACGTGGGGCCTCCTGGGAACTACAGTCAGCCGAAGTCCCTGTCCTTCTGGTCAGCGACCTAAAGCCGTTGTGAAGAGTTCCTCTTGCAGCAGCAACGGGTGCCAAAATGAGGAAGAGGGATAAGAAGCCGGCGACGCAGACCGGTACTTCTAGACCAGCATCTGCAGCAGACGAGACATCTTCGACTTCTAGTCCTGGTGGTACTCCTGACCACGACAGATCACCGAGGCCCTCCACTTCTACACCACGACCAGGTATCGCGCCGACACTTCGACGAGAAGCAGTCGACGTTAAGAACCTATCCCGTGTGGAAGCAGTGAGATCCCCGGAATCCATGTCGCAGGAAGATTACCGTCAACTCCAGGAACGGATCGATGCCCTCGAGCAGTTGTTGAACCGGTCTGGGATCGACATTACCGGATTGCAACCGCCTAATCGTCAAGAAGACGTTCAGGCACGTCAATGTCGTACATTTGCGAAATGTACCGTTAGATTCGATGGATCGGATCCCGAGAAAGTTTCCACTTTCTTGCAAGACCTCGCAGACTGCCGGACCATGGAGAAAGTCTTGGAAGATGCTGCTCTTTGCGGCATCTCTCTTCTTGATGGTGCAGCTAAGGAGTGGTGGCAGGAGGAACGAGCAAAGATACATACGAGGGACGATTTCCAGCGGGCCTTCCGAGAGCAGTTTCAGCCGAAATTCTTCGACTACGAGCTCACCGACTTCCTTGCAACTCGTATGCAGGGACCAGATGCGACCATGGCTGCATTTGTGATCGCCGTCAAACGCATCTACGGGAAAATGAGGGATTTCCCATCTAAATATAATCAGGTACTACGGACCATCAACAATATCCGTCCGGAGATAAAGACCAACCTGTCCAGCGTCAAGGCCATCAAGACCTTTGAGGACTTGAAAACGCAGGGTCGGGATGCTGAGGTCCTCGTCACCGGAAATCAAAGATATCAAACAGTCATGTCATCGCAGAGATCTACTGCATCCACGTCATCAACTTCGGGCCCGACCACCAAATCGAAGTCTTCTAAAACTGCGAAGGCGGCTACCCCTGAAGGACCGGAAGCAGAAGGCTGAGGGCACTACCTCTACGTCTACGACGAAAACCAAAAAGAAATGCAATTACTGCAAGTACCTGGGTCATCTAGAGGCTGAAGAAACGTAGGGACTTTGCAGAGGCAGCACCTGCTGCCACAACTCCAAAGACCGCCGCTCCAGCCGTTGTTCCTGCGAAGATCAACATGGTCCGTCCTGAGGGATTTCCACAACCCTTCTTGACGGCTTCGTCCAATGGACATACCATCACTCCTCTTCTGGACAGCCGTGCCGCAGTCTCTATGGTTGACCGTCATATCTATGAAAAGCTCCGCGATCAACATACTGTGGTTGAAAAAGTAGACGTGCCACTCTCGGCATTGTCTCACTTTTTTACCGCTACCGAGAAAATTACCTTCACTCTCCGGATTGAAGATGTACGACGCAAGGTCACCGCAGTCATCGTCGACGACATGGGCATCGACATGATTCTGGGCATCGACTTCCTGCTGAAGAACAAGGTGATTTTCGACTTCGAGGGACGTCACTGGTTCTTCAGTGGACATCAACAGCGATACCCCTTCAGACCTGATCCGAGAGGAGCAGTCAAAACGGAAGTCGTCCTTCCCATTCTTCATCGCCTGGTGAAATTGGCAACGGATCTTCCCGAAAAGGACATCAACTCCCGACTACTAGTTAACACTGTAGCAGCGGCTGATAAATCCTCCATATCTATATTCGTCCGATGCGGAGATTCAGTAAATCCTCACAGAGTTTGCTGATGTCTTCAGAGGAGAGCCGGAACTAACACACCTTGCTGTGATGCAGATCGAGCTGACGGACAACAAGCCTGTCAACTGTATGCCATACCGTTACTCTCTGATCAAACGGAAAATCATAGAGGACCAGGTGAAGGAGATGCTGCGGATGGGCATCATCAAACCCTGCACCGGACCCTACGTGTCTCCCGTGGTTCTAGTACCTAAGAAAGAGACGAAAGGGGGTGGCTGGCGTTTCTGTGTAAATTACCAGAAACTAAATGCCATCACCAAGAAGGATGTCTACCCTCTTTCTCGCATCGATGACCTGTTGGACAGTCGTCAGGATTGTACCGACTTCAGCCTCCTCGATCTTGAAAGCGGCTACTGGCAAATCCCGATAGCAGAGGAAGACCAAGAGAACACGGCCTTCATCTGTCATCTGGGCACCTTCCAGTTTACCCGCATGCTATTCGGACTCTGCAATGCGCCATCTGTCTTCCAGAGGCTGATGGACAGCGTCTTGGGAGGATTGAAGTGGAAAACGTGCTTTGATTACTTGGACGACAGCAACAGCTCGAGGCCCTTCGCGAAGTCCTCCAGCGTCTCTGAAATGCAGGCATAACTGCAAAACTTACAAAATGTCATTTTGGACTCAAAGAAATTGAGTTCTTGGGACATCAACTTACTGCCAATGGTGTACGCCCATCTCCTGGAAAAGTGGCTGCCATTCTTCAGTATCCGGCACCGAAGGACTTGACCACCACACGACGTTTTCT
>JAQFZQ010003724.1:0-10073 GCA_034696005.1 Glomeris marginata | reverse complement strand
CACATAATGGCGGCCAATTTTCAGCACAAAACGTTCTACATTCGAATTTTCTGCACAAAACGTTCTGGAGTTGTCGCAACTCTTATGTATACAGGGACTCTAGGCAACAACTAGTTCCAGCGCCCTCTGAAGCGAACTTTTTGCCCTATGAGGGTCTATAGAAAAACTTTTAACATTGGAAGAATAAGGATTTTGTCTGGTAACAAAATAATCTGTTCAGTTACAGAGCATTTCAGTTATGGAAGTTTCTGGTATCAAGGCTTGAATGCAGTTTAAAACACAATCAATCTTTTAAAGTAGTTGAAATTGGAACTAAACTGTTAAAAGTAATATCAATATTATGTAAATTTATAGTACTTTGATGCATATAAAGTATCTGATTACACCAATGTACTTTCTTTCCCTTGTCAGGTATGCAGACTCGCTTATGCCTTGATGCAAACTTACAACCCTGAATCATCTGGCAACGTCCAGTCATTGGACGACATCTTTTACATCATTCCCCAATCTGAACACTTGCAGAAGGCAGTTATACCCCACGTGTCCCAAGATCCTTCAGAAATGGATCTGCAAGTTGGAGATTTAATTCACATCTCTGGAAACTTATGGAATGGCTTCTCGGATGGGATCAACAAAAGAAGTGACAAACGTGGTCTTTACCCTTCATACAAAGTTGAAGAATTTATAAATGTGGCTAATATGTCTGTATATCCTGGCAAGCTATAAGATAGCCTGGGACTAATTTCTTACTATATTCCCATTTGTATGTTAATTAATTGCTTCAGAAACAAATTGCACATAGTACGTTATCTTTGAAAACAATTACGAGCGTCACCGTGGGAGCTGCCATCTTGAAAATCCGCCATTACGATCGAACTCGTGTGCGTCGTTTCTTAGCAGCGGCACAAGCAAAAGTGTTTTTTGCGAGCGTTTTGTCATCGCCCGAGTAGCCATCCGTTTGTAAAATTGTGCATACATAGAGCACACACACACAACACAGTTCAAGCAACTTGATCGTAATGACGGAAGCGACGCCAAAATTGCAGCGCCCTCTGGTGCGAACTTTTTCGGTGGCCTGCCTATACGTGCATTGCGAAATGAGCGATGGGGGAAGGGTTCTTTGCAAACGCGCCCATATTTTTTAGGTTTTGAATTAATTGCAGGAAAACTAATAACAATTGGACACGGTTTTACAACGTTCTATAACTTTTCAAGAAAAATATTTTTTTTAATTTTGTGTATAGTGTCCCTTTAATATGCAAGATAGAAGCGTAGCATAAATTTAAGAAATGGACTGACTAGACATCTAGTCAATACCAAAGCCGTCAACAGCAACGAAATATGACATAGCTGAGAGTTATTGACATGTGAAATGTCGATTGCGCTGATCATTGCTGCCGACATTTTGACGGTTGTCATTCGATGGACTATACAAATTACGTATTGTGTGTATCCATGAGCGTGTATGTTACGCGTCAGCCAATCATGGATTTTGTATCAGGTTGCGTTGAAATGCGCTATAATCAAAAACCAAAATAACCTGTCAAGCATATAGACGCTCAGCCGGTGCCTCATACAGCGTCATAACCGCACTGAAAATTCAAAATAACCCAAACTTCAACTGCTGATTTTTCTGTGAATTATCGATGTATTTCAATTCCGTAAACGCCAAATGTGTTTATTTTTATGCCTTTTGATAATGAAATTAGTTTTGAGGGGGGTTGCAAAACCGTGCCGGTTCACCTTTAAATTTACACTACGCTTCTATCTGGCATATTAATGATTCTAGATTTTCGAAAACTATAATGGAACATTTAACCAAGGACACAGCATACTGTGTCCTTGATTTAACAGTCATCAAAACACGCACACAGGATCGGATGTCCCCTAATGTGCAGGTCGTGTTGCATTACTTTTTATATTTTATTTTCGATTACATTCAGAATTATTAGCCGCCGCAACGCTTCCGTTGAATCACCATGTATACAAAAAAAATAACTACGTCTATAGTGTCTATGAACTGTCACATCCCCAAATGTTCGTTTTCAGTCTATTCTGCCAACCCTATAGAAATATTTCTGTGGAGCACCTGTTCGCAGTTCATGCAAAACTGATGCATATACATACTGTCTGCGTTATATGTATTACCAACAAAACAAACACGCATATTGTTGTTTCTGAACTCATCACTGCAGTGTAGTCTCAAGGTCAAATATTGCCATTTTATGTTATCATTTGGTTTCCAGGCAATACCAAGATACACCAGTTTGTGATAAAGAAATCCTTGGCTATGTAAAAAGTTACTGGCAGGTGAGAAATAAATGCACTATGGCATTCTCAGTAAATTGTTAATTATAACCGAAACATCATTGTTGTGAATACCCTAAACTCACTTGACAAGGAACCTCTTCAAAGTATGTATATCTATCTATATATATAATTTACCGTTAATTATATCAGTATACCAGCAAAAGTTTAATCATGGAGCTATATGTATTTAACGTTTCCAATCATGATAAAGTATCTATGTAAGGAAGGTGCAAGCACAAATGGAGGGATATGAATTTCTTTTGTGGTGTTTCCAACATGTTTTCAAATTTCTATATAATAATAATACCGTAACACGTGCTACACAAATCAATTCAGGGAAATTCAAGGGGAGAATGTTTTTGTAATTTTCAGCAAATGATCGAGACATTAAATAGGCATTCGTTGGTTTTTATATTTTGAACACAAATATCCTATAAACCACCCTCTGCATTGTTAAAATTATTCCACAATAATATTGAGATATTAGAACTGCATGCTTACTTCATCAATGAAAAACCTATTGTTGGGAAGGTAATTCGTATAATTACAATTGCTATAAACTGACTAAACCACAAGATTGTCTTAAATATTTTATTTGCATTTATTTGACCTTTTGCATAATTATTAACACTCCTGATATTGCAATTACTTATACAGGGCAATAACACGGTTTAACCTATTATGCCAATATTTATGTTTACACAGATTTCCAATATACTACCATATGAACACAAACATAATATACACTGTGTATTTCACCTACATTCAACTCCAAAATGGCGAATTTTTGCATTACATTTATTGCAGTAACTAATATTTTATGTAGCAATAACCACATAGTTATATAATAAATTGAATGTAATAACTTGAAATCCCATTGCTAGTGCTCCAAATTAATTGAACTCTTAAAACACAATTTATAGTTAATTAATACCTATACCTAATCTACTTTGCCACGTTGCTCTACAGCAATGCACTTGTGTAATATGTGGAAGGCCCTGCTTACATTGACAGCTGTATGGATCACAACATTGCTCTTCATCATCACCATGATGCAGAACAGCACAACATTGAATGACCACGAGATTCCAGTTGTCCAACAGAAACCACTTTGTGAAACTACTATTAGTGACACTATTGTGTTTTGTCAGTTAGGTTCTAACCATTCATTTCAAATAAAATACGTGCATACACGGTATAACATATTTTTTTTTAAAACTTTTGAAAGGGCACCTCCTATGGCTCAAGAAGTCTCCAGAAGAAATGCCATGACAGGAGTAGAAGAGATCTGGAATTTTGTAAGTGCTGAATTGAAAGACCTGAGCAAAGAATCCGACTTGCCAAGATTGCGGAGCAAAATCCAGCGCATCATCGAAGATGGCGCGCAGCGAAAACGGTGAGTTGAAAAACTTCATATACAATATAAATTACAATACAGAAAGAAACACTTAAGTTCAAGCTTTGTCTTTTGTATCTCTAGTTTAATCACAAGAGATTTCCGGAGTCTGAAACGCTCCGGCGAGGTCTACGATTGGAAGGCTCGAGAAGCGAAGGAACTTAGCGAAATAGTTCAAAAACGTCTACACTACTACCAAGTATACTTTATTATGATGTACTACATGAATACAATATCAAAAACAATCTTATTTGAGATGTACAACAACTTCCCGGAAACCATTCATCGTTTAGAATCCGGAAGACTGCGCGACCGCCAAGAAGGTTGTGTGCGACTTGAAGAATCACAATTTTGGTTTTGCATCCCATATAAATCAGTTGTGCCACTGCCTCATGTTGGCATACGGTAGCAAAAGAACACTGGTCTTACTATCGGATCATTGGATATACAACAGAAAAGGCTGGGAGAAGGTGTTCCAACCGCTGAGCGAAACGTGTCGCAGCGACAACGGCAGCACGCGTGCCAAGTGGCCAGGTACCACACGCTGCTTAACCTTTATCTTGTCTGATGCAATTGGTACAATTCCGGATTTGGAAAATCATGCAGGAACGGGTGAAACCCAAGTGCTAACCCACGGGCTGCTGGAGAACGTGGTTCCACTACCGGACTTCATGCCGCTAGCTATCCCGGCAGACATAGCGGATCGCGTGATCCGATTGACTGGGAATCCAGGAGCTTGGTGGATCGGACAGCTGACAAAGTACATCTTCAGGATGAATGAAGAGACGTCGATATTTGTCGAAGATGCCATCCAAAAGTTGCCTTTTCATAAACCAATTGTTGGGTAAGTTATACTTCTTTCGGAAAGTCTCCTTTGTTGAAATTGACCCTAAAATTCTTGCTCTAGCTATTGATCATCCTACTTTACCATCCACAAGAACCATTAAAACCCTGAATTTGCAATCATAACCAGCCACTCTCACATTACTGTGTAAAATTCACATTTTTGCAGGATACACGTACGCAGAACGGACAAAGTAGGACTTGAAGCTTCGTTCCACTCATTGGAAGAGTACATGGTTCATGTGGAGGAATACTTTAGATTGATGCAACTGGAAGATCCTCAAGTGGAAAAGATAGTTTACCTCGCAACAGATGAGCCATCACTGTTTACCGAAGCTAAACGCAAGTTAGCCAATACGCGATACGACAACAAGTATGCAGCCACCGTATAAAATATTTCAATTCATGATGTGCTTTTCGTAGGTATCCTGGAATCAGATTCCTCGGCAGTCAACAGAGCTCTCAATTGGCCCAGGTCAATAAGCGTTACGGTGACCTGGCGCTGAAATACCTCATTGTCGACATCCACATGCTATCGAGATGCGAATATTTGGTCTGCACCTTTTCATCAGGGGTAAAAAGTCTAATCTAATCCCTAATCCTTTAAAGGAGAACTGACAGGGCGGGAAAAGTGGACCATGACCTTGCCATGACCAACCCTGCAATTTGGTAAATTTGAACTACCCGCCAATTAGTCTGTCAATTATTGGCCAACAACGGTATTGGAGGTATTCACCAAAGTCCACTTTTCCCGCCCTGTCAGTTCACCTTTAAGGTTTCTTTGTTTTGTTTCTAATGTTACCAAACAATATGACCAATTGCCAGGTGTGTCGCATGGCGTACGAATTAAGGCACACCCTGTACCCAGACACATCGGAGAACTTTCGTTCGCTGGATGACATCTACTACTTCAGTGGACAAAGAACTCCAGTGCACAAAGCCCTGTTTGCCCACAAGCCACAAACACCGCAAGAGATGACCGTAGAGGTTGGCGATGAGATCCACATCTACGGTAACCATTGGAACGGTTTCTTTAAAGGGCAGAATAACAGGACTGGTGAAATAGGACTTTATCCTACCCACAAAGTGCAATATACAATCTACACTGCAGACATGCCTAAACATCCCGACGAAGGCTAGCATGGTGACACTCGGTCAGAAAACAGTCTTAAACTTTTCAAAGTGTTCAGTGAACAATTCTTTACGCAACATTTGCACCGCTAGTAACTACAGTGACACCTGTTTAAGAGGACCACTGGCTGGACCAAGGTAAAAGTGGTCCAAACTCACAGGGGGTCCCTAAACGCAAGTGCTACATGAAAAATAAAACCAATACTACCGTAAATTTTCTTACAGAAGCCCGGGCTTCAATTCAAAACAAGCCTGAGGCTTGCATTGGAAACCGGTTTTTAATCATTGTCCGGGTTTCAATTGGGGACCGGCGTTTGTTAGAAAATATACGACACACCCTTCTGTTTTCCATTATTAGGTGTGCTAAAATAGAGGAACCCTGTTTTTACTTGGTGGCCCTAAGGGGCGTGTGTGATTGGACGTGTGAGGAAATATCTATATAAAATTTCCCTAATATTTACATAGACCTCAGTAATTATGGTCTGTCTTTTGAGAAATTATTGCCCCTTATGCCAGGTTTCTGGCGTCAAAACATCCGGCGTTATTTTGTCCTGCTCCTCTCATAACGAGAATGAGAACCGTCTGAAGGCGGACACCGCTAGATGGCGCCACTACACCAACTCGTTACTATGCGGGAGCGGTTTGGGTCAAGGGTTTGGGTAGCGGTTGTTGTCACCGAAAACCGGTTCAATGTTCAGTTTATCGATGGAAGCAAGATAATGTAAGTAAGCTTATTTAAAAGCTAAGAAAAACGTAAATTTGTCTTACTTTTTGAAGAAGGAGAGGTGACGTTTTCCATTTCTCCTATTATTGGTTCCACTGTTGCACACCAGAGTTCGCATAATATTTGCAATCCTGCTGAAATGGATGGATACAAAAGTGCTGCATGTGATTGACGTGTGACGTGCCAATTTCCCAGAAATGGGCATTTTTCGACCTGGATGTGGCTTTCTCCTGAAAATATACCAATTGGAAAAACATTAGAAGTCGGACAAAAGGTGAACATTATAATATGCAGTCACACATTCATTGTTAAAATTCACTGTTAAAATTCAACTAAATATAATTTGCAATTTTCTATTTAATTGCTGTACGCGTCCGGGATTTCCCTGACCATTTCATACATGTATATTTTACTTTTCTTGTTTGTCAATTTTGTCAATTCCACAAATATAATTATTATAATTAATTCCCATACATTTACATTTATTTAATTTATCTGACAATATTTTAATTAAGCTAATGCCAAGTTAAAAACAAAAATCTTCCTGTATTTTACTTGCACATATATATTTTATAAAAATACGTAACTTTCTTACAAGATATACAATTTTAATGATTAAATTTAATTTCTACATTTGCCTAATTAAATTTATACTAAGTTAAATAGTTCAAAAGATCCTAAAAGTACAAGTCTTAGCTTTATTGTGTCTACAGAAATTCCTCTCATTTTGGCAGCATTTTTAATAAAACCTATACTTTTCCCATTTTAAATAACTTATACTAAACTTATTATTTAAAAAAAGTAAATAAAAGGTACTTGCTCTTATATAATCAAAATTGAGTCAAATAATGAAAATAAAAAAACTAATGTAATATATGAAATATGATGATGAAATACGTTGGCTATAAAACAAACATTAAAACCCAATCAAATAATACAAACAAAATAACTTTTCTATTGTGTCCACTGTTTCGTACAATTCTGTCAAATTTTAAGCCGCGCAAATGCCCTGCAACCAACATTTCCATTTAAAGCTTCAGCCAACATGTATATTATTAGAAATGCTATTATAAGCTATGTACAAAGTTGAATGATAAATACATACATATACATATTTATTATTACTTGGCAAAAGTACAACACGTAACGCACGCAAAGTTGTGCTTCGCGTGCACATTCCCTTCTAATCATGGTATTTTATTTTATAACAATGCATTTTGTTGGCCTGACAAAATTTAGAAGTGAAAAGAATGTCCGGCATCAGCCTCAGCAAGGCCATCATCTGTTTGCTGGCCGTGTGGCTCTTGGTCATATTCCTCATGACCGGGCCCTTGTCGCACAGCGGGGAAAGCGACGAGGCCCTTGCAAAGAGACTCACAAGGGCCTCTACTCAGCTCAACCTTCTCAAGAAGCAAAACGACGAACTAAGATCACTGCTTTCCAATTTAAAGTGAGTTCTGATTTAAGTAACAACAACTCTTGTTAATACGTAAAATAAAAATCGCAATTTTGTGATTTTTGTACGCGTACCGATTCAAATTTCGTTTCCAATTGAATTTATGTATTATAAGGTTCGACAACCTTGACAGTTCAACTAACAATAATGAAGTGATAGAAGCCCTGCAGAACAAGCTGAAGAAAGCGACAGACTTGCTGTCCAAGTCTGAAAACACCGCGGATGCACGTAAGGCAAAATCACGTATTGGTTTGCGGCAAATCCCATTAATACTCTCTTACGTAAGAGAATACATGTGTAGAAGCATTTTGAAATATGTTGACCACCTGTTAAAGTTGACCGGATTTTTGTTAGAACCGCGAGTGGTCAACATACACAAGTTTCATGTATTTTAAGATTGAAAAGTGAAGTTTTATGGGTGCAACTGCTACATTTGTATGGCTGTCACCCAAAAGTCTATATAAAAATAAAAAAAATTGCTGGTCTGCATATATCGAACTGAATGGCTTGCATTTTCAACTTCAAGCTGAGTCGACTGTATTATTATTTAGCTCACATGAAGTTTGAAAAAATATACTTGTCAATCGATACATTCAGAATTTTGAAATTTCAAAAATTACCCATCAGAAACTAAGATCGAGCCTTCCAAAGAATTTGAACTGACCAGGAGACGAGTGATGACCGGTGTCCAGGAGATCTGGTATTTTATGGGAGCAGAGCTACACAAACTGAAACAGAACTCCGCGGACCCTTCCGTCATCAAGACGCTCGCGCGTCTTCTGGAAGACGGCGCTGACCGAAAACGGTATTAATTAAACCAAATCATATTCTTGCTTTTTTAATTTATATGAATACAAACCCCTGTGTGTTACTTCAATTCTAATATAATAGTATTATGGAAAATATTAAGGTTCATCTTGAACGACCTGCGCAACCTGAGTTCTCTCGACGGGTTGGCGGAGTGGAGGAGCCGCGAAGCCAAAGAACTGGAGGACATAGTTCAGAAAAGATTGTACCACCTCCAGGTCCGTTTCCAAGTTATCCTGTTTAGTGCTATCAGAATTAAACCGTGTACACCTCACATAAATTCCAGAACCCAAAAGACTGCAAAACCGCCAAGAAAGTTGTCTGTGATTTGAACAAAGGATGCGGCTACGGATGCCAAGTCCACCACGCCATCTACTGTTTCGTCATGGCTTATGGAACTCAGAGGACCATGATACTCAGATCGAAAGGATGGAAGTACAACAAGGATGGCTGGGAGACCGTGTTCAAACCGGTCAGCGACACGTGCGTCGATCCGACAGGGGCGACATCTTCCGGATGGCCAGGTTAGAGTCTCCCAGCTTTGTTACAGTTATTAATTTCTAATTATATATACTGATTACAATAAGGTGCTTTCATTGATCGCAGGTACCGAAGACACACAGGTGCTGCAACTGCCTCTCGTCGACGCGCTCCGTTCGCAGCCGAAATTCCTGCCGCTCGCCATCCCCAAAGATATCTCCGAGAGACTTATAAGGCTTCATGGGAACCCTGCAGCCTGGTGGCTCGGTCAGCTGGTCAAGTACATGTTGAGGCCCCAAGAAACGTTAACTGCGTATTTACAAGAGATGTCGGGCAAATTGGGTTTCAAGACACCTATTGTCGGGTACGTAGTACATGTAGTGTTCGGTGCCAAAATAGGCCTATATATGTATACAGTGAAGCTTGTTTAAGAGGACCATTGGCAATACCAGGGACAAATGTACATAAATTTACAAAAGGAAATGTTTTTCGTTGCAAGGGTTCACGTGCGGAGGACCGACAAGGTGGGAACCGAGGCCGCGCTCCACGAAATAGACGAGTACATGTTCCACGTTGAAGATTACTTCAGATTGCTCGAAGTGAACGGGGGTAAATTGGAAAGGAGGGTTTATCTGGCAACGGACGAGCCCAGCGTGTTCTACGAGGCTCAGAAGAAGTACCCCAAGTACACGTTCGTGGGAGATCCCGCGATATCCCAGTCCGCAGCCGTGGCGTCGCGCTACTCCGATTCCTCCCTTCGAGGAGTTATACTGGACATTCACTTGTTATCACTGTCCGACTACCTGGTTTGCACGTTTTCATCCCAGGTAACCAACTTACTCAATCTATGTACAGTTTTCCTATCGCACGACTTTGCACCGCGTCGTGGGATATGAAATTCCCTGTAACCGACATCTTGGAAAACA
>JAQFZQ010003723.1:0-10076 GCA_034696005.1 Glomeris marginata | reverse complement strand
TAGCATTAATTAATCCACATATCACCAGCTACCTACCCTGTCAATGTGGCCAGACCTTACCGTTACACCCTGTATAGAGGAAGAGAGAACGGATAGTGACAAGCTGGCAGACATTGCACAGGGGTCGCTTTTGGCTCAGGCTTCCCAGCAATGCTCAACCTCAATCAATCAATCAATCAAAATCGCGTTTCTGCCGATTTGCCAAGGGAAATGGAGAGACAGCAGATGTGATTTATCTGTGTTTGTGCAATGGCACACTTCCAAGAATTCCTTCTTTCTTAACTTAGCAGTTAGCGTGGTAATGCGCCGACAACTTAGTTTGCATTCAATTCTCCGCAAGCGCGTTGGCAAATTCCATTTCAATATGTGAAAATTGATGGGAATCATTCATAATGGAACAGCTAACATTCGAAAAGGATAGAAGTATAAATAAATATAGGAAGAAGAAGTACTCCGTAAAATAACACGGATATGAAATGATGTGTACCTCGCGGTAAAATAAAATAATATTCAGCTCATTTTTCTTGCACTTCTAGATTCACCGAGAAATGTTCACAATATCCTTCTAATTGTGCACGCATTCTCATGCTTCTTTTCACAGAAATGAAAAGATATTACTTATTTCAATGCTAATTTAGCACGCAGTATAACACAGTAACACTTGATTCAAAATGTATCATTAAAATACGAATTCCGCTCGCTTTTGCGTGACACAAGTGCCATTTACCAGTATGAAATTGCTGAAAATCCAAAGAAAGATTTCTTGGAAGATCTGTGAGGCTGTAGATCAATAATGCAAAATGAAGAATCCACAACTCGTAAGATCTTTGACTGAAGATCATAAATATTTTAAGGATACGTTTTAGGATTAACATTAATGACAACTTTGACTATTACTAATGCAAATGTTGAATGGCAGGCATGGTCGAGGAATTATAATTTATAACAACAACATATAATATTTGAAGTAATTAATTTTGATGCATTTAAATTTTTTGTATTTGCACAAACAATATGTAATTTGTGATGCGGTTATATGAAGTGAAATTAAGGAATAGAATGAAATATGCAGTATACAGGGTGATGCAAAAGTCTGGTCAATTTTTGAATAATCTGAAAAAGAAGTGACATAAAACAAAAGTAATAACTGTGGGTCTGTAACATGTCAGGGGGATACATGTTGGTGACATCAGTGATGACCTTGAAGTAAACCTTCAAGGTCAGACGGATTCTATATCGGACAGCTTTCGAGCTGGATGGGTAGTGAAAATTAGAAAAATGTTGCCATCGGTATTGCAAACACTTTGCTGAAAAGAGATTCAAAATCGGGTATAGAATGGAGGAGTAATCGCACTATTAATTTTCCTGCTGCCCTCAATGTTGACTTCACTGTACAACCTAGGTTGCCATGAAGGTAAGAGCACCATCACTGATGTCACCAATTGATGTCCCCACAATTATTACTTTTATTTTATGTCACTTTTTTTTAGATTATTCAAAAAAGACCAGACTTTTGCATCACCCTGTATAATGAAATAATGGTGTTTAGTATGCAGTAGAGATTTTGATTGCTGAGCAAAATATTTAAATCCTTTAAACAAACGATTTTTAATATTGTATGAAATATGTTTTTATGTATGTTGAAAAGTTATTTGCATTGAAGCTGTTTTCGATTTATAAACCATCAGGTCTATTTTATCCCAGAGCACTAAATGAGTTTGACTTGACAATGGTTTGTATTCAGGAATTCCACTTTGCAAATTAGTTTTGGCACTCACACACAAATACACTGTCTTTCCATCTCATCACGTGTAAGATGGGTCAACTGGATTTTTAAGATGGTCGTTCACCACTTGACAGTCACTATATAGGTCCTTAATGATGATTAATGGCGATTCAGTGGCATGCCTTGCTCAAGATGGTGGCCATCTTGCACATCATTTTATACAATTTGCGGAATGCAGTTTGTCATCTGCGGATTTAATATTTCATTTGGTTTTACTGCATTATCATATCTCTCAGCAAGGAATTCGGACTGAGAAATTTTCCCCAATTACGCACGTCACATGCAATTCGACCACAACTTCTTATATTTTCTTTGAACACAAATTGGTAGATGATAGCAAGATTGGTCTAGATTTCCCCATACACCGAAATTCAAGCTGTCCCATTGGCTGTTGTGATATACAGGATGATTCACGGAGGCGTTGTGGCGCTAATAATACTGAAAGTAAACGCAAGTAAAACACAAAAAGTATTGTAACGCGACCTGCACATTAGAGAACATGTGATCATGTGTGTTTTGGTGACTTTTGAGCGTTCCATTATGGTTTTAAAAAATCTAGAATCCTTATTACACAAGGTATAATCGTATAGTGTAAATTTCAGAAATGGGCTGCTGTCCTTTGCACCAGAGATGGCACTCCAATCCTCCTAGCCTCCCTCTAATTAGGCGAGCCAACTGGAAAAGACGGGGGTGCTCAGTGCAGTGCCAATTGCTTGCACCTGTGTGCCTGCAAGTTCTTGGAAACACACTGCATTGAGCACCCCTGTCATTTCCAGTTAGCTCGTCTAATTAGGGGGAGGCTAGGAGGATTGGAGTGCCATCTCTGGTGTAAAGGACAGTAGACATCCAGCGAATACCAAAGCTGTCAACAGAAACCAAATCTGACAGGGCTTTCCAGAGTTGCTGACATACGAAAAGTTATAGGCGTCGCCAAGTGGTTGCCGGGTCAGCAATGCTCCCTCATATCACTGTTGGGTAAACAACAGTACAGATGCCACAAACAATGAAGGTGTTTAATGATAAATTGTCACTAAATACATGTGCAAACAAAACAATAGAATAAGAAACCATGAATACAGGCTGTAATTAATATGCTTGATCACCTCAGAAACGAAAATACTGTGGTACAGTCAGTCCATTTATTAAATTAACACTGCCCTTCTATCTTATCTTGCATATTATCAAGAGTGATATTATGGATTCTAGGTTTTCGAAAACCATAACGGAACGTTCGAAGGTCACCAAACCACACATGATCAGATGTCCTCTAATGTGCAGGTCATGTTACAATACGTTTTATGTTTTATTTGCGATTACTTTTAGCAATATTAGTGCCGCATGCCTCCGTAAATCACCCTGTACTATTATTATATGCTTGCTGGTTTGGTCTTGTTGATAGTAACTTTAAATAGAAAGCTATAAAGGTTACCTGGAAAACCAATTATGGCATTTTTACGGTCCAGAAAATCTGATCAGGGACAGTTGCTATATTAAGTCACATTGTTTGCTTTTTTTTTCATTGTTCATACTTTTAATCTACTGAGTTCCTTTCACCAATCACAATTTAAGAATTATCTGCCTCTGATACGCGATGTCATTATATGTATATATGAGACATCAATGGCCTTTGCCTGAATGAAGACATTCACTGTCGATAATTACATCATGTGACCAATGATCCATTCTTCTCATCATAGTTATTGCTTATTTAATATGTACATGGTAATACAGTGAAACCTTTCAATTTGGCCACCCTGCAACAGTTGGCCGTATGTTTAGGGAACCATGAGTGGCTAAAGGACAGTCCAATCCAGGAATCGTACAGGTAGCACCCTGTTTAGAAAGGAGCATACGTCATAATCCCACCACACGGAGTCTGAACTCTAATGCAGTATGCTATATACCTGTAAAAGTGGTAATGTTTCGCGCGGCTTTATTTTCACACTTTTTGCGCTCCTTTGACCTTCCGCTAAAATTCAAACCTCGCTTAAGTTAAACTTGGGTAAGATCACAAGTAAATGGACACAAATGAACCATTGCCCGCGTAAATAAAAGCACCGGGAAATGTGTTAGTTACTCATTCCGCGAAAATTTGACGCGCCAATTACCACTTTTACAGTAGGTTCAGTGTCGAAAGAGCTAAATTAAAATAATTTCCACAGGGACTACAGTATTTTACACCAGAGAGATGGCACTGGAATCCTCCCAGCCTCCCCCTAATTAGATGAGCCAACTGGACAGGTTGGGGGTGCTCAGTGCAGTGTGTTTCCAAGAACTTGCAGGCACACAGGTGCAAGCAATTGGCTCTGCACTGAGCACTCCTGTCCTTTCCAGTTGGCTAGGAGAGGCTAGGCGAATTGGAGTGCCAACTCCTGCGTAAATATTGTAATACAGCTCTTTATTGTAAGGGGGGTTGCAATTAGGGGGTGCTAGTAGTCAGTTGTCTTTCCAGCAGCATGAGATACGTGACAATTTTTTTGCTCCACTTTGAAACTATTGCTTACCATATTCACCGTTAGTTGCAATACATTTACACCATCCAAGGTGTGGAATCCATTTTGGAAAAAGACTGGAGGTTGCTACTAACCCATGCGTGAGCTTACAAACTCTTGCCTTATCCCTAATTTCAGTTCCTCCTGCTTGAAATTCCTTCGCCCAATGTCTAACATTACTAGCGTCTGCTAGCTACTACAGTATTCCTGTAAACATTTTTTCAGCTGAGTGTGGTTTTTTGGGTGCGCAACCCACTTTTGCCAAAAATTCAATTACCGTTCTTTGCTTTAACCTCATTTCCATGGTTGTACTCACTCAATTCGAAAAGTAATCACATGAATGAGTAGGGTAAGGATACCTTTATACCAGTGTAAATAGACATTCAGTCACCGTAATCGATCAGAAATTACATGCATGAAGGCGTTACTTTTTGATGGTCCCTTGTAATCATTTGTAGAATAGGAGGACTTGGGGGTTTCATGGACTGTCTTCAATATATGATAGGCACAAAACGTTCTTAAAATCTTCAACTGTTCAAAATACCACAACATTGGCAACTTATTCCACTCATCTACCATTTTCTCTGCGAAAACTGTTACCACGTCTTTAGTTGGAGTCTGTGGTTCAATATTTTGAAAAGGTCCCCTAATCCAATACATTACTTTTCCTAATGAAATTGAAACATGTGTCTCTTTCTTATTAATATCACTAATTGAATTGAAAACCTGAATCATATCCTCACAAATCCTGTCTCCCAAGCGAAAAGAGCTTTAGTTTCATTAATTCATCATTGTATGGCAATCCCTTCATCCCGATTATTTGGTTAGCTGCCCTCTTGTGAATTTTCATTAATGCATGCATGTATGTCATTATTATCTTTTACATAACAGTAATGCAATACAGCGGAACCTCGATTTTTGAATATTGGATTTTTGTATCCTGAGAAGCTTTGGATAACAATAATGCAAAACAATTTTTAACATGAATTATGCACAATTTCTTTTATAGAGAAATTAAAAACATTAAATTGAAGTCTCATCAAAATCCAACTTATTCATTAAATTTTGATAGACAAATTCAACTTTGATCTCATAAACTATGCAAAATTTTAAATGTGGTTCGTACAACTTTTTGCGTTGGTGATCCAATTAAGAAACCAATTAATTTGCACTTTACATCCGCCACTAAGTAACACGCGTGAGCTGTACATGTAAAACAGTTACTTCAGAATTCTCTGGAGAATAAAAGGGAAGTCGAAATCTCAATTCAATCTCTTGAGTTTCGACTTTAATGATATCTAACGCCATTTTTAATATGCACCACGGCGTGGCCAAGTTTCTTGAAATTGAAAGCAGTAAACGCAAATGTAATTTGGGCTTTATACTGTATAATTAGCTTGGTTTTATTTATTAATTCACAACAGCTTTAATTGTTTTTTGAAAGGATTTACTGCCCTTCCAAAGAAAGATTGAGCCAGGACGGTGCCAAGGACCAGTTTTGAAGGGGTGCAGACTATGCTGCGCAATGACGACTGCTACTGTGGTTCTGCCAAGAGAAGCAATTCCAAGGACGGGGGATTATGAGGGGCAAGAGCAAGGACTGGTCCACTTAAAGTGGTGGCTGCACCTGGGTGACTACTATGACCCATGATGTCATCCGCTCGGTAGCTTGTAGTCACCCAGGTGCAGCCTAAAGGCAGCCACCCCTTTAAATGGACAAGTCCCTGCCCTTGCCCCTCATAATCCCAGTCCTTGGAATCGCTTTTCTCGGTGGCACCACAGTAGTTTTGCAGCAAATTGCAACCGTGCACCCCTCTGGCTCAATCTTTCTTTGAAAGGACAGTAGTAAAAGTCAGAAACATTCATGTCTTGGCACTGTCTTTTCCACGAAAGAAGACAGCGCAAAGTTCAAACGAGTGGACTGGGTCCACTGCAAGATAGGGGTCAGGGTTTTGTGCATGCACAGTGACATCATGAAATGCTGCTCTGCGCGAAACTATGACCCCTATTTTTGGGTGGACCTGGACCATCTTTCATTTATATTTGGTTGGAAATATTAGGAAATAATCAAAGTTCATCAATAACCCTCTATAGTATGTTTCACCTCAACCTGATTCAAAATCGGAATGCTTGTTAAACTCTTCAAATAGTGCTAATTTAGAGATCACTTTATATCTAGATCGTTTATTAGATAAATACAACAAGTTATACATCTTACAAGTGAAAATTTCGGTTCTTAACGGCTCACACGTGGCGATCTCGTCGATCGGTGCTGCACGACATTTTGACCTCTGCTAATGGCTGGACAATGCATAATATTACGTAGTTCGTGTATCCATGAGCTCAGGTTGAGTTGAAACAATGTATACTCATATTGTTTAATAGTTCTTTCACAGAACTTATATCGCCAACATGTTTCAACCGCTACACGTGGCCATCATCTGGGCACATTCTTGAATTTATGTACAACAGCAGACATTCGAACAGATTACAAGTCTGTTTGTTTGAACTTTGCTACAAGGAATACTAAGGTTATGGAATGGAGACTCCAGCCAAGTGATGCTTTTGATGTGTGACGAAAAAACTTTGGTTCCAAGCGGAGTGCATTCTGGGTAATTTTTCATCACACATCGATCGCATCGCTTGACTGGAGTCTCCGTTCCATAACCTTAGTATTCCTTGTTTGAACAGTCTTCTCTCATGGGAAAAGCGATAACAGTAACATTCTCCTACATTTTTCAATAGTTATATTAAACGCCTGCTCCCTCATGCAGCTCGCAATAAGTTCCCCATATTTCTTCATCTCTCCTGCTGAAATATTTCCTTCTGCTTGACCATGTAGCAATGTACACACAACTGCATATGAATGTACATTATTCTTGCCCGCAAACGATATATGAACATCGATCTTTTGTGAATGTACACTGTGGTTTTGATTAAGAAGACGTTTGGCGCCAGATTGCATTGCTGCCGGCAACTTATTTTGTGATCAAGAATCACTTGGCGCCATGGGAGAGGGTGCGAGAGGAATGAGAAGGCATTTCTCACACTAGGGATGGTCAGTCAGCACAGCACAATGTAACCCATACACGTCCTTGTGAAAGACGCCATCTTATTTGTTCACTTCTAGCTCAGAATTCGTTATCATCAATTTCTTTGGTATTCAGAGCGGCATCTAAAGCTTGACTTTCAAGATCGATGCACCATATATCCATTACAACACACTTTGCATGCAATTGTAACCTGAAATCGCACGTTTTCAAATATAATAAAATATCTACAATGTAAGTCGGTGTCAATTCGCTGCGCTATTTTTTATGCTCATCAAATTTGTCATAATTTTAATTCGTTGTACCAAAAGCAATAGAAATGATTCTGTCAAGAGTTTTATTTCCACAAAATGTGTTTGTTTCATGGTAAAGCCTAGTACTCAATTCACATTTTTCACTAGTGAAGAGCGAATATGGTGGACCAAAAGTGCCAACCCACGTTCACTAAACATTTTTCACCATCTACATTTCTCTTCACATGAACAAAATATGCCAAATTTGTTGGCACTGTTGACCTGTCATATTCGCTCTTCGCTATAGTGAAAACTGATAACTAAGTACTAGGCTTTACAGGGTAGTAAATTTGATTACTTCATATTATTTTAAAAGAGGTGTGAAAATTGTGAAAATTAACATATATTTGTATAAAAAACGGTGTATCACATTTAGGAAATGTATACCTATGTATAATGAATGTTCTAGTAACATTAATCTCCCTTATACTTGGGATGTGCAAATAGAAAACCATTTTGACATAGGATTCAATGGTATATCACTAGGGAATGCATTTCCTTTATTGTATAACATTTTTCCCTTCTTTAATCTGCATTTTGGCTGTGAAATAATTCATCCAGACAATTGAAAATCCTTCCTCGCAAAATCTTTTAAGGGGTCATACGTTTCGACCTACAGAGGTTATCATAGGCTAATAAAGTTACTGTGGTTTTACAATGAAAGAAGACAGCACAAAGGTCAGAATCGTCAAGTGAAAATCATTACGTTTCTGAATATTGTACTGTCTTCTTTAATGGGACAACCAGTAATCTGACATTATACAAAATGTATTTAATATTTCAAAATGTGTTTGATGCACATCTTAATATTCAGTTACAAGAGATGTTTTGTAGTCTTCTTATTTATTTAAAACTATTTATAGTTCTTTCTGTCTGAGATGAAATAAACCGAGTGTACACATAAATGAGGGATTACTGTATACTTGATGTACTCTTGCAATGACTCACAAGTGAGGTTTACATTATGTATTGGTCAATATTTGATGCAGTTAATTTACAACTCAATTTAGTAATATAAACTTGCAAAATTTTGAGCATTTTCCATTCTATTTACAAAATTAAAGGTGCATGGAACTGCATGGGAAGGGGTAGAGGTCAGACCAGCTTTCGAAAGGGCAAGGAAAGTGCAAATTAATGATTATATGCAGTAAGGCGGAATATTCCCTGTGACCCTTGTTTGCACAGGAGTGAAACATTAGCCTACAGGAAGTAATTCAGAGAAGCGACCATATAGGCATGTATACACAAATTAAAGTCTGCCTACCGCGCATGTTGGGTTACTTTACTTCTTTGCCTATATCGAATAGCTGCAGTGTTCTGCATCACACACAGCACACATGCATATGAGATTTCACATTTCCATAGTAGGTGGGGCATCTTCGGGGAAACTCGGGTGTAATTTTCATGAGAGAAATTTGCTGTTCCTCAACAACTTTCAACTTAAGTCTGGGGAAAATACTCATGCTAAAGTGTTTTAACTCGGTGGCCCTCGATTATCAATCCCTATGTAACCTCGAACGTAAGTGTTAACGCACAGTCCAACGACAACTTAAAACTATAGTGTTTTCAAGCCAGACCTTGCATTGCCACCCGCCGCCACCCCTTGGTTACTCCAAATTTGTGACAGGCATTTTTATACCATCGGTTTGAAATCTGTTTGTAACATAAGGTAAAGATGACTGACAACATGTTAGTAGCAGGTGCAGACAAGCTCAAAGAGGAGGTGTCTATAGGTACTGAGCGACCCATCTCCTATAAATGTTTATGACAGATGTTGTGGTTTGTTATGGATTTGTTGTAAGGGGTGCACTTGAGAATCGCGTAGAAAAAACAGTGCATGTGATTGTTCGCCCCAAGCACACTCCCTTCCTTCACACTAATTTCGGACCTTGAAACGTTCCCCTAGACGGTGGTGCCATATATTGAAGGGCACAAACACTTACTTTTGAGGGAATAACTTGTGGAGCGAGGAAGCCTTGAGAACATGTAAACAACGAAGGGTATAAAAGACAGTGAGTAACAATGCTCATTGCTCGTAACCGAGATAAACTCAGCCAAGACCAAGTCAGTGGTGACACAAGGCCACTAGTACGGTACTTGCACGTGGAATGCATGCATGCCCCAGCTATACAGTCGGTTAACCAAGAGCCCAAAGGGGTAGCGTAGGTGATGCGAAGGGTGAAGTCACGTAATAAAGGTCTATAAAAATAACCTGCTCACTCAACTTCATTATTCCGTCTCTAAACTCACGGTCAATCACGAGTGAGACAAAGTGCGAGGTTCCGTTGCCAACAACGAGAAAGTAACCTTATATTGTTGAAGTGATGACTACCACGATACTTAAAGGGACACTGCACGGACAAAAACATTTTAGATACTATGTTATTGTACAACCAAAACCATTCACATCTATCCTAAAATAAATTTATAGCCGAAAGATTTAAACTTAGGAAAT
>JAQFZQ010003722.1:0-10080 GCA_034696005.1 Glomeris marginata | reverse complement strand
ATAACTTTTTTTTTAATTTGTAATGGATTTCTGGTTGCGCCAGTGTATAAGGGACACACATAGCTACTTACAAACCATTTATCAGGGTACCTTACGAAACCCTGTCAGTTCACCTTTAAGAATAAATAATGAAAATATAACAATGATTTGAGTAATTAAACTGGATGCTCCTGTTTTGCATTAATTAGTAAATCCTGCATGCAATTACATAGAGAAACCATACCAGACATAAATGATCTTCAGAGTTATATGTATATTACAAAAATTATAATATGTAGGACATATTTTTATCCATTACTTTCTTTAATATAGATCTAATATATAAAATCCTAACTATATTATATTACTACAGTGCAGTGATGCAAGCTTTCCTGGAATCATGTCACAGTTAAGAAATGTGCAGTATGTGCACTTTGTTCAATAATAATATATGTAAGCTAAGATATTATAAATTTATAAGTGCAGGCGAGTAATTAACTTATTAGATCATATTACATTTTTATGACGGTGGTTAATATCAGAACAAAATGTCAAAGGTAATATCACAAATTCTCAAATTACTTGTGCTTCCCTTTCCCCTTATTCTGCAGATGCCATGGTTTGGATGTCTGCATCGGACTTCATCAATAATTCCCTAAATCCGGAAAGTGCCGCTCCTTACTCCTCCAAAGTAGATTAGACTAATGAACTCGTTACTCTTCATGGTACCTTACACGTCTCGTTTTTGGAAAGAAAAAAAAAAGCTTCTATATGAGACATGTATTGGATTTCACCCGCCTTTATTAATCACACTATGAATAACTCAAAGCTTGCAAATGAAGAAAGAAACTGCCACACACACATCTCCATCTATAGCTCATGGGAAATATTCAAACAATTGAATTCAGCGAGTATATTGGTCTTCCTGTCACTTTTTTAGCAAGTAAAATTTAAGGCCTGATTAATAGTCAATTTGCAAACGCCTGTGAATTTGCTCACGAAGCTTAGCATAAAACAAATAGGCAATACAGATAAACATGGAGAAAGTTTCATGCTAAGTAACGAGTTCAATCATTATCAAATAAAATATTACATCTCAAAACTTCCTCTTTAAAAAAGCCCTGAAAAACAACCACTATCCATATTTGAAGCACAAATAATGCCCTATATATTGCATTTATTATTTCCAGGTTGGATTTTGCTTCAAAATTCCATTAGTCGTTTAAAGGTAAAAAGACAAGGTTTTGCAACATACCCTGGAAAAACTAGCATTTGATTACCACTTATTTTGGAACATTGTCTGAGGCTTTGAGGCTATTTGAAGCATTATTGCCACAGATATAAATTATTTAGTTTCATATCTGTGGAGTGTACAGAGTAGTATATTGTGAGATACATACACTGGAGCGCCATTGATAAGCTCTTCCATTGGCTGAAACTGCAGAGGCGTTTGACCTCATTGACTGAAAATTCAAATTTCGCCAAAGCAGGGCACTGTGACACCAGCGCGGTGACACCGTCCTTCCATGACGCCCTCTCTAACTACTCGTAACTTTTTGTAACAATTTTTAAAACAAGTTTTGTTTGCGCCAATCGTTTTATTGGCATCAATTCTATAGAATTACACACTTTCCAGGGTATGTTACAAAACCTTGTCAGTTCACCTTTAACAACAACAAAAATCCCATGTGAAATTGCTATTCACAAAACATTTTTTAGTTAGAAAACAGCATTTCCAGAAGAATTTCAGAGATTACCATTCAACCAGTGATGTTGGTTAATAACAAAATATGTTGCAACTCTCACTCAAATGTCAACAATAAAGAAATCGAATATAGTGCACTTATTGGAAAAAGTAGATTATATAAGAAAATTAAAGCAATTAAATTCGAAATATTCAGATGTTTCATACTTAAAAAAAAACAGCTTTAAGAGATTTCATGCACAATTAATGTGAAATAATAAGAATGACACACACAAAGAGTGGCAAAACTAACCGAGTAGAAACAGGCAAAATTGCATTTACAAACTGAAGAAAATGTGTTTTCAAGCTTAATTCAATTTTCACGATTCGGTGGATTAGAAGTATTATTGCACAGAGTGCTTCATATTATTGCGCTTAATTTATGACTCAGTTAACCCAAGAGTACTTCTACTCATAATCATCAAAAAAGTATACATTTCACCATCTATCAAACCTTATGAATTTTTGAGCAAAATGATATTTGTGAAATTACACTGCACCTTTTCACAAAATGCAAACATGCATTTTTTTTATATGTGGACCTAATAGCATAATTTCCTTTTATGCTCATATCCTTTTATAGACATGTCCACAAGCAATGTGTGCCATTATTTTTAAGAGTTTATACAATATATACACACACTGATAGTACTTAAAATCGGTCAATATTTCCTTACACTATCCAGATGGGGCTATCGTCAAATCGTTCACTTTCATGTGCGGCCATATTGGACAGTTTATACTTCCGACCTTGTAGATATACTGGCAAGAAGGTCAAAAGCTTTCTGCCGACTTGGCTTCACGAGTATAAATTTTGGCAACCACCCTTACAGGCATAGTAAAAATTGTCAGTTCAAAACGCCCCACTGGCAATTTTCTCAGCTGGGATTCGCTGAAACTGCGTACAGCAAGTTTGAAATAGATTTTAATAACTGCACTAAAATGACAATGCTAAAAGTGCATTCCACTTGAGCCTTACTTTGAAAGAACACATAAAAGATAAAAATAAATACAATAACTTCAGTCTTAAGTTACTATTACGATTATAAATATTAGTGTCCATAGGAAAAAGCAGAAAATATGAAATAAAGTGAAATGGCATTCCCAAAATCCCAACATAATTAAGTGATGCATACCAGAGTGTCAGTCTAGGCAGTGACAAAATGGCGGTCAAATTTTAAATGACCCGCCCCTACACATTCTTTTAATTATGAACTGACATATTAGTATTTTTCCATTGGTTTATCAGATAGGAGACAAGTTAGCTTACTCAAACCTCTTAAATTAACTCCTCCTGACGCCTAAAGCTTCCACATCTGTCAAAATTATTTCCCCAGAAACAGAAATTGTTTTGGGTAAGTTTCAAACAAAATTCTGTTAGTTCACCTTTAACGATGCACACACCATGCAGTTTAAAAAGAATAAAAAAAAAACAAAGTAAGAAATAATTTATCTGCAAATGATGAAGATACCGCCTCGTAAGATAATTTCTATGTTATAACAAAACGTACGTTCCTGTCAAATTTAGTTTTAATCATTTTGGCAAGACCAATTAGTGCCTGAAAAGGTGATTAGTGCTTAAACTTCTGTCAATATGCTCAAAAGAACTTTACCACCTCTCGGGTGTCTAATTAAAACATGGCAATGCGATGGCTGGAGAGTTGGTTTTGACGCAATGTGATTTCTGCCCAATGCCAAGAAATTTGTTAACATGAAGAAATTTCAATTAAGATCTGGATGCTGTCGTGCACATATTCATCATCTACGACGATAATGAAAAGCCTCTAATAGGGGCCGTGTCACAGGAATTTTTCAAAATTCACTGACTCTGGACGGCACAACGACTCGCGTTGAGTTGCTGAACGAATATGAGGTGGGAGGATAGAATACAATCGGGATTTGACCCCCATGCTTCCATCCCGTTTGCTTCATTGTATGACCTTTTCTTCGGAGTTGTGGACACAAAACAACAATAACGACAATGGCCAAGAAAATCCCTCACACATGCCCATCATTCCTCCCTTTTCATTTGCGAACACTTCGAGGTCTTTGATGTCGGCTACAGGTCACAAACAACGGTATTGGACCTTTATATGAGGAATTGGGAGGTAGGGAGTTTCTTGGGACCCATTCTCTTCAACGCTGACGTCCTGTTGGACACCTCCCAGTAGTACCCTTGCCTCAGATCAATACTGCGTGCAAGATGTCAGCGTATCCTAATTTTTAATCTTGCTCGGGAAACGAAGGCAACAGCAAGCAGAAAAGATAAGAGCAAGAGATGAAATGAGGAGGAGAGAATAGAACGATGGCAAAGAAAAGAGCTCGACTAGAAAAGACGCCTCGTGGCATTATTGATCCGTGAACTGTCCTCTGTCGTTTCTCCGCAAGAGTTTCATGCATCTATATACACATATGATAACCTGAGAAACTTTTGTCAGTGCTTCCTCATTTCCCAACAAGAAAAACAACTCCATCGATTACTATAGCCTAGTTCAAAAATTGCAACCTCAATGGTATATATGCAGTAGATCCTCATTGTAGAGTAAGCTTACACGCAGCATAACAGACAGAAAAACAATTATAGAAACTCCAATATTAAATAGATCTTTACACAGAACTGGCGAAGGTTAGTTAGACCAAGGAATACTAAGATTATGGAATGGAGACTCCAGCCAAGCTATGATTTCGATGTGTGATGAAAAATTACCCAGAATGCACTCCGTTTGGAACCAAAAGTGTGAACTTGTGACTGAGCTAGCACAGTAAGTATTCAATTTACTGGATAACACCCAAGGTAAAGAGTTGTTCTACTACACAATTTAGATGTTATTGGCAAAAAACAATTGTTGAAATACTTCGTGCAAGTCCATTATCGAATGTACCATTATTTTTCCTTGGTTGGATAACTCATTTGGGTGGTGGAAGTGCTGCATAGCAAGCAATTACAGGGCCACTGGTGGTACCACAGATAAGTGTGGTTTAAAGTCAAATTTTAGGGAATGCAAAGTTTCCAGCGGTGCCCCACGCTAAATGTGGAACTAAATTAAATGCATGCATATTAGTATCTTAATTGGTATTATCAGTATTATCAATTAAAAGGAAGCCAAGAATCATCACACATTGATTGTTCAGATTATTTTTAGCCAAAACCCACCCTAAACCCTCCAAATTATAGTTCCGATTATGTATATGACTGTTCACTATAGACACCTTCAAGGTCCCACTAACCTCTCTAAAGTCACAGACTTGTCAACTTAGAACAGGTAATTAGGTTTTACTTTGTTTTTGCACCAGTAAGAGAATCAATTTGTTACCTTGTAAAATGACTTCTTGCAGGGTCATAGCCAGTGACATCACAAAAGTAGGGTCTCAATTAAATAATGCCCGCCATCAGGAAAAGGAATTAACAGTTTATTATAGTATTCACTTAGCTTGTTTTTATCTCATAACATATACACATGTTCTAGGCGCAATAAAGTTTTTTTATTACCTAGCAATGATTTATTCAATCATTAGTTCACCCAGCAATAAATAAACCTGCTTCATTACACACACCATGTGGTAATTAGGTTGGTGTATTTAATTGCAAGGGTAATATGTGTAGAAGAAAACAAATTTCGCAGTTATAAGTTACATCCATAATTTGATGTATTGCAGGGCAGCAATTCAAAATTATATAAGATTGCGCCACGCACCACTAATTATTATTAATCATTTGCATTATAAGCTCAGCTTGAAATTTTAATTTTAACATGAAATTGAGGTTAAATTATGCTTGATGATCACAATATTGCAATAAATAATGCTAATGCTTTTCAGAAATCACCAATCATTTTAACTATAACTTCAAACCAAAATGCTACAGTAGTTTTGCTATTTGCAAGAACAATTTTATAAGGTAGACAAACATTCTGATAACTTCTAAGATTACTGGGATTACTTGAACGTTTTACAGGTCTTTGTACAATTAAAGGCATATAGTATAAGGAAAAGTATAAAACAGATTCATATAAATCGTAAATGGAAAATCTCCATTTTAAAGTCTGCTCCAGGTCATGAAAATATTTGGAAAAGCATTGATCACAATCCATGAAAACAGTTGTAAACATTAATAATTCCACATTCATTCCTTAATACGAAGTAATATAAGTAGGGATTAGTATATTTGCATATGTTTCAGAAAAGGAACTTTTAGTTATTGGCCTCCGAAAACACTTTACAGAGATTACATGCTTTAATAAGTTAGACTTCGATAACTTTTTCACTTATTTTTTTTTTTCATCATATATGGACTACAAAAATGATTCCAACTTCAGCTAGCTAATAGCTTCCAGCATGTATAGAGAAGTATATATACAAGTCATTCCTAAAGCGAAAAAGATGCTTGGATGGATTGCAAACATTTCCTTTTTAAATGGTTTCTTTTTGCCCTGACTTATTGTGCACGCTGTCAATATTACATATAGTCTAGCTTTGAAATAAGAAGTAGCCCCTGACATCAAACAGAGAACGTAAGAACTAGACCGTGTCTCATTAGGTGCAGTCTGTTATTCGGAAATCTCACCATAAATCAAAAGCACATTAAATTTACTATACTATATAGTGCTTCAAGTTGGGGCAACAAAACTCGGATCGCAATAGAGAAAAAAGGTCCAAGCTTTTAGCCAACTGACCATCGTCCATAAGCAACTTTGCTGCCTCGGACTTGGGTCCATTCAGGCGTTCAGGTCTCTAAGGAGCACAACATTTGATAAGACAGAAAAGAAAGACATCCACAATATGCACCAGCATTAAATTTGATGTACTCAGCTATGAGCTATAATAAAAGCCCAATAACAAAGGACCCATTCATAACATAATCATCACAACATTGTCCTAGGGAACAACAAGCTCAAAACAACATCCATCTTGAATTCATGTATATTCAGTCTATTCAGTGTACAATAAGGTTAGGACATACCTTTAACATCCAGTATAGAAGTATATGTTATTTTAAACCATAATTACAGATTTATTTTATAGTAAGATTCATCAAATTCGGTCATTAAAGGTGAACTGACAAGGTTTTACAATATAGCATGAAAAAACTAGCATTTGATTGCCTTTAATTTAGGAACATTGTCTGAAAATTTGAGACAATTTGAAGCATTATTGCCACAGATATTAAGTATTTAGTTTCAAATATGTGGAGTGTATGGGGTAGTATCTTGTGAGATATGTACACTGGAGCGCCATTGATAAGCTCTGCCATTGGCGTTTGTCCGCATTGGCTGAAAATTTAAATTTTGCCAAAACAGTACACTGTGACACCAGCGTGGTGACACCATCCTTCCATGACGCCCTCTTCAACTACTTGTAACTTTTGTAACAATTTTTAAAAAAAGTTGTTTGCGCCAATCGTTTTATTGGCATCAATTCTATAGAATTACACACTTTCCAGGGTATGTTACAAAACCTTGTCAGTTCACCTTTAAATGATAAAGGGGTGTTTACAACATTTTTAGAGATTAAATTGTGGTGTTGGTTAGCAACTGCGAGTTTCACAAGTACTAACAATTATCAAAATATTCAGATTTTCCATCCACCCTGTAATTATCTATTAAAGCTGTACGTAAATTGCAACTGCTCTTCACGAACCTATACAAACAACTCACTTGACTTCATTCTGAATTGAAAGCCATCTGGAATGAGCATAATTTGTTACCAGTTAGATGTTTAAAGTAGGGATCCAATTAAGAAAAACAAATATTCAACGATCCCACGCATTTCTAGGAATTCATTTAAAAAGGGGACAACGTTCTTAATGTTCCCTCTTGTTTTCTTTCTTTCTTTATTGAAATTCGTACAATAGTATATATATGGAGAAGTCGTTGTCACATTTATTTCCAGCTTCATATTCAATTTGCTCGGATAGCCAACGGTGCATTTCGAGATCAAATCCCAATTTCTACACTGCTTCACAATTTTCGCCTAATCAGCTTATTTTTTTATCCTCTATTGCGCATGCGCAGTCCCCAAAACTCATTCTGTTCTTGTTGCGTGCGTGACCATATACAACTCCCACAATCCCTTTGGGTGTTCGCCATTAGGCCAGTCATCCCAGCGATTTTTGAAAGCAGTGCCATCCATATTTAAATTATTATCATCGAATATGCTTCAGCATATGTACTTATTGCAGTCTAACAAACACATATTTCACAGTAATTCTACAAATGCAGATTGCTTGCAGCACAGTCTGTAAGATGGTTTAAAATGGAATCTCGAAATACTTTAGGCCTACTTATATTTCAATGTAACAATGTAACAATGTAACAATGTTTGCAGCTATAGCTAGTGGGGGTCTTTCAAGATTGCATTCAATATTAATATCTGCCATACAACTTGGTTTCAAAATGTATAGTTTACAGTGCTTTCGATTATCCGAAACGCCAAAGACATTGGCCGAATTCCATCTTCAATGAAAATCATGATTACACAAACCATATTAAATTGTAATTATTAACATGTGAATTGAAAGTTACAGTAGATTTCAAAAATGTCTGCTCTGCAGTAGTTGTTTGGTTCAAAATCAAATCCAAATTATTATAAACTAACTTGGACATATCAAATAATACCTGAAATAATAATTATTATTTAGATTGAATGCAAGTATTCAATCTCCCAACATTCAATTTTCCAACATTTTTATTTGGCTTTTCTAGGTATGAGTCACTTCCAGTTTCAATGGATTATCGTTGCATAATGAGTTCAAAGTCAATCTTCTCTAATGAAACTCAATTATGAAATTGTATTTCGAGTCCAAAGGTGGAGAGTTTTGCAAGTGTTTATAAAAAGAGTTGATCAAGGTTCTACTGTAAATTGTGAAACTCCTATTCAACTATTTTGGTGATCAAATCGTTTGCAGATTTGGCATATTAATAACATCATTTTTAAAAACAACAAATATTTCCTTCTATCATTTGAAATTACTTTATACTTTGCCAGATGGATGTTATGCAAAAACCGGAATCAAACCAAATGCAAAGTAATTATGATTACAACATCAAGTTTCTTAGTATTGGGTAACATTGGGTAACATGTTATTTAGTAGGAAACCCCTCACAGAACTCAAGAAAATAACCATTTTCTACACATGGAAAATGTAATTATATATAACAGGAACCACAAATAAGTCTGACTCATCAAAATCTAGTCACAAGTATTAAGTTTTCAAATAAACGCCGCGGCGTTTAATCGAATAAACAGGTCTTTCATGGACGTAGCTTATTCAACACGAGGACAAAACTAATTTTCCGGTCAGTTGATGTCGTCAGTCCCTATTCATTTAATGAAATAATAAACTCCCATGCATCATTATAGATGTTGAATGCGTGATAAAACGCCACCAATTGCGCAATTACCCATTTAATGACGCAACTACTGATAACCACAAAATGCCCCATTTTCCCCCAATCACATGTAAAAAGTTTCAATTTGTATAACAAGATTTTGATAGGAAAGTTGTTTGCTTTCTTACCTTGCAGTTCGTGGAGTGATCCGATCGGAGCAAGAACATCTTTGGTGGTTGCTGGACCCTTGGCAACACCCAAGAAGGAGTGCAGGACCAGGCAAATGCCGACCCACCTCATGACACGGCAGTCGAAGTTTCGTACATGTGGTTCGTTCCAAACGAAAAAAATAACAATTCCCACAATGCTTTTAGTCCAAACCAATCTTCAGATCTCTGTGTATGCAGGTACGGAGTGGTGAAAGTGCACACTCATTGACAACTTGTATAAAGATCCTTTGGAGATCACCACAGACCCACATGTAATGGGTACATACACCAAGTACCACCACCAATTCGGACACCACTTCCTCGGTCAGCACGTGTATTCCTCAAAGAACTATTAAATCCACTATAAATGTTGCACAAGATGCAGAGCAGCAAGAGCAATGCAGTGAAAACTGTGTTCAGATTTGTAAGGGGTGGGATTTTTGCTCTCTGTGTCAGCAGGGTATTTAGCTGGATATCCTGCTGCTGGCGTCGATACAACTGCACTGAGCACCACCAACGATGAAAATGCCACAGGATCTTTCCTACAGATCCCAAGCTCTCGTCACGTGACCGGAGACTGCAGCGCCACACCTCCATCGGCGGCAACCGCACTCGTCACATCCCATTCGCTACCCTGAAAACAACAAAAAAAGCCATATGACAACTGGAAATTTGCCACGAAACAAGACAGAAATATACGGTCAACTAACTAGAAATGCACCAAAACATGTTATAAATGCTCAACATTAAGGCAGGAACACATGTACATTTATTTGAATTCTCCACCAATAGATGGCAGTGCAGTCGCGGGACAACGTGA
>JAQFZQ010003721.1:0-10084 GCA_034696005.1 Glomeris marginata | reverse complement strand
CCGAGCAATCGGCGATTGCGCACCTCAACCGGTTAAAGCTCACAATCGCCGATTGCTCACTTCAGCCGCAACATATACACAAACTATAGATTCCAAATTTTCAATAATTTTGTTAATAATATTCGATGTAACATATCCACCAAGAAAAAATATGCAAGAAAACAAGTGTTGCTAATAATAATAATAATAATCCTTTTAACTAACGGGTTCTGAACACAGTTGTGTATTAACCCGAGGGCTCCATCCTAACCTATTCCATATCTCGCAAGCAAGCGTGCTAACCCGCAGCCCTTGGGCGCATATGGGTTGCAACGCAAGCATTTTTAATGCACACACAGCAAGTGTTGCTACAAAATCTCTGTGGAAATTAGTATAATAAAGTTATTACCACTATAATTTTGCCAGATACTGATAGGAGGTTTGTATATGCTAGCTGACTTCCTATCAGTATCCGGCAAAATTAAAGTGGTAATAACTTTATTATACTAATTTCCACAGATATTTTGTTGCCACGTTTGCTTTCTTTATTAATTTTCTTTGCATGGTCTGTTTCACAGTACCAAGTCATGAATGCGATTTTACCTCATCAAAATTAATGGTTTTTGCTTTTACAATCAAACGTTGCATATAAATTATTTTTTTTTTTTTGTAACAGGTACCGGGAAATTACCCATTAAGTTGGTGGTTGACTTGTCAAAATTGTTCACGTTAACTTCACCTGGTAAGTACTTTTACCCTGACAACTCCTCTAGATTTAGACTTTTAGGTAGTATCTTCAATATGGATGTTTTAGAAAGTATATTTGAAATTATATTAAATGAAAGTACAGATATTCAATAGGAGACAGAAACGTTCATATTATATTAAACCTCATATTTAATATTTTGCTACTATAGGAAATTATGAAATGGTACTGGACATTTCATCGTTATCTAAAATTATTTCTACTAGTCGTAAGTAATTTATTATTATAATATGGCTAAATTATGATGTACTTCACATTAACTCTTCATTTCTTATTATATTAGAACTACAGGCACTTTCTCCCGAATTCTTGGCTTTCGTTAAAGGAACAGGTATAAAATATTTTTGCCCAGCGAAACGATATTCAACAGTGGTATACATATTTACCAACATTTTGTCCCTTACAGCCAGTGGAAATTTTGATATTTCGCAGCTTGTGCCAACTATTACTTCTACTTCCACCACCGTTGGTAATACAGATTATATCTATTTTATAGATAGTTCTTTTTAATTTACTTTAATATACACATAATGGTTGGCATGAAAAAGCGAACTTTTATGTAGAATTATGACAATAAGTTTGAAATACACAATAATTTTGAACAAGCAACTTGACTACGTCAGTGTCAATTTTCTGTAGTTACAGATGCCCTGTCACTCCTATTGAAACTGGTCTACGAATTTGGTACAGGATCTGGAGGTAACAAATTCAACTTACAATTAATGCATCAAGTCCACATGAATTACCCTGAATTGTGCAGAGCATTAAAAATTGAGTAAATGAGATATAGGATAAAGATATTGAAACCAATTTAAAAAAGTTCGACAGTTCAAGCGAGGTAAAACTTGTAAAAAACCTGCGTGACACACTGGCGCAACGTGATGGGACTTATCCGCTGCGGTAATTGTTCCTACGGCTAAGAATCACGCTAAAAATATGGTAACATTTTACAAAAATAGTTTCAGTGCATTCTAATCGTTGTGTTAATTAACATTTGGCATTACAACAGCTTTGGATTTTTAAATAAAAAACGGCTAATACTTTCCGGATAGCTCACGTATATAGTAGTCCCGAACGCTTGATCTACGAGGTTTTCAGATTAAGTATGGAGAGTAGTGCTCCTCCCAAGAGAATCTCTATTGCTGAACCAATGTTCCACAAGATAACCATCTCTTTAACTGTCTTAAATGACTAAGAGATTGGGAATCTAAAAGTATACATTTTTAATTTTTACATCTGCAGCTCCCCTGGACGACTACAAGACTGACCCAAGTGGGAAATCTAATTTAATAATTGTTTGAGTTGCTCTTTAGATAAGTCGTCCCAATTCAAAAGTCCACAGACCTTTCATGTTAAAAAACTTCGTCCGAAATTCCAAGTTCCACCGGTTACGCAGCTTATCAAGGTTTGACTGTAGGGTTCAGTTTTAATGCTTTGGCTGCACGGATCAGGGAGAACTCATGCGTGGACACCCTGTACTTTTTAAATCGTAATTATTTCCTAAATGCATTTCCAGGTTCCAATAGAGATCTTCTCGCTATCTTGACTGCCTTCCAAAATAGCTTAAGGTTTAAAGCAGGTTGGACATGCATCCATCCAAATAGTTTCATTATATCCGCATATTACAAACAGTATCAAATTACATACGTTTAGGTGTTAATAGTCAACTTATTATACAACTCGGTGAAGTCATAACGAAACTGACAATAGGACAGTCTGGTAATAAAACTTATTGTTGCATGTTTGAAAATTATAATCAGATTTTAAAACTTAATTTGGAAAACAGTTTCACTTGAAGATCGCCAATCTCTGATTCTTCGCTTAATTGGCGAAGTAAGTGGACACCCATCAATAGGTAAATTAAATCTTAATGAGATTAATTTCAGCGCTGTATGTTCTAATGATAATTAATTTATAGTCAGCCGTCCAAAGTTGGCCAAGTTTTTCATCGATGTCATCACAAGTCTGCAAGTAACTTCAAATGGTAACATTTTACATCGTTTACTGACGTATATAGACAGACCCCACTGTAAATTATATAATAACTTGGCCATTACAGAAGCTGTCTTAAAATTAATATACAAAAGTATGTGTGGTATTAAAAAAAAGCTTGGCATTATTGTAAACTTCCAAAGTGTGGTGAACCACCATGCTCTGAAACAATACCACTATGGTGGAATTTAGATTGAAATTAATTGTACATGATATAAAATTTAATGCAAAGACAATTAACACGTGAGGGGGTTGACCAATAATATCTCACCCTCATCTGTACCAGTCCATAATTTTCAGTGAAATAGCAATTAATTTCATATACATGTTTCTTGATTTTCATAGACCCACAATTTTTCCAACTGCTGGTTGAGATAGTAGATAGCTTCACAAGGATTCCTTCAGGTGAAAAGTTTTACCATTATTTACATATACTCCACTTAATAATTTGTTCTAAATACATGGTTGTTATAACAGATGGAACGACGGATTTGTTTTACATCACAACTTCAGTTCTTCGCATTCTGAAAAATCTCCCCCAAGGTACTGTCTTATAACTCCTTGGTACTAGATCGAGCAACATATTCGTGAATATTCAAAAACAATAAAGGTAAAAGTATTCATTATGAAAAATAAGGCAAATGTTTTCTCTGTTCCTACATTTAGATAAGCAAGGGTTATTGGGAAATCTTGTTTTGGAGATTGTTGACCGGTTAAGATATTTCGCGAATGGCAAGTCCTTTTAATGATTGTACCACTTCACTTAATTACTTCCACAATACAACAAATAATTTTCATTTCCAGCAAATGCAAGTTTCCTTACGTTCATTCCCAACTTGTTGGCAAAACTATCGGAAAAATCACCAGGTAAGTTGTGTTCTCATTGTGAGTGGTGCATTCATTTCCATTAAATTATTGCAAGTTGGAACACACAAAGGTGCATTATTTTGAACTCAATACCGTTACTTCATGAATAGCACAATTCTAGACAGGCAGATCATATTTCCCCAGTCACTTATGTGAAAGTATATTCGCATGCTGTAAGAAAGATGGGCCTCGTTGTGCACCTTTTAGGACTGCAATGTCCACGGGGTATAACTAACACCCCTGCATGCAGGTGATTTAATACACCTTTATGCAGTTTGCACTCGAGAGATCAGCAGCAGCAAGCTTCTGAATAGCACCTTATAGCAGTTACACTTCATTTAACTTATATGCATGACTTGGACCTCCAAAGTAATTGCATAGATCAAATAATGAAATACAATTTCACACATGTGTCATCCATAGAATTGAAGGAAATTAAATGCACCAGCATTTACAACATTGTCAGGCATACAAAATACCATTATCTCATTGAACTCTAATTCATTATCCTTCCAGATACATATTTTAAAATTATTCCTGGTATTCTCAGCAAACTTGATAATGCATCCAGAGACCCCAACGGTAGGAAACATATATTTTCTTCCTGTTCAATTAATGTAGCACACTTTGATTTAGAATGTGAACACATGGAATTATTTGCAGTGTAACATTATGCTATCACAAATTTCACAGTAGACAAGTTTGTGATCATGTGTAACAGTCGACTATCTTCTAACAATATTAATTCACATTAAAATACTTAAGGAAAAATAAGTCTTCTATTTTCAAAAAAATATTCATGGATAGTACTACTAGTTGTCCCAAAAAAAGAAGACGGTACAAATTTCAGAACTTTGCACTGCCTTCTTTTTTAAAATTCTTGGGACCAGCAGTAACCTGCTTTTTATGTACTACATTACATGGATACTGCTTATTTTAGTTACCCCGAGCCAATTGGAGCAAAATTTGATCAATTTCATAGTGACCTGGAGTGATCAAAAGCTATGTACGTAACAATAAACAGTTTTAATTGCTGAAACGTAAAATCGTCATATAGCTACCATAAATGTAATTTATTTATAACAGCTCCAGAATTAATTGCTGTCAGGAACCAGATAAACAGTGCTGTTGTAACATCAGGTATTTAGGCAATTGCAAATTTGTATGTGACTCTTCTATAAGAAATTCGTATTTCTTTGCAAATTAGATCCATCCTTCCAGCGACTCCTTGACCAAATCATGGCTGCTCTGTCATATTTACCACCAGGTATTACATACTTCTTTGCGGCTTTAAAGTGTTTTTTGTTTAGAAATTTGCTAATGTAATTACTTCGCTTAATTTGAAGGACTTCCTACACAGCTTGCTCCAGTAATCATTCAGATTTTAAATCAGGTCTCCACCAGACCTATAGGTATGAATACAAATATATTGCTTTGCTGTTTGCAATTTAAAGCCTAAACAACTGATGTCGTCAACTCTCTGACAGGAACCCTCGAAGAACTGGCAGAACTAATTTTAGCAATAATTGATGATATGAGTAGAAGACCAGCAGGTCAGTAAGCTTGCACAAAAGGGAGATAACTATAGTCTTTTGCAACTCAAAGTGACAGTGATGCTTATTGGCTGTTCCCCCATTCACAACATTTACATCATTACACATCTCTTCAAAGAAAGTAGTTCCTGGGTTTTACAGCATTTCATTTGAAAAGCAACATTAACTAGGCATTACTAAGATTCCATGGTATATATCAAAGTTTTACCTACATTTATAAGAAAAAAACACGATTGTATGCAATTTATATGACCTGTAGCACGAGGTAATAGAGAGTTGCAAACGACTGTACACCAGTGTACCTGATCATATTTTAACTGAATCCATCGCTTATTACATTTACAGCATCGTACAACGTTATACTTCCAAATATTTTGGATATCATCCGTAACCTGGAACGTCGTCCTGCAGGTATAATTAATTCAATTAAACTCTTTTTGCTATGAATTTGAATAATCTAGAGAATAAAACCGCTTTCCATATAAATTCCATGCACAACACAATCCCATGATTGGTCTTATACTTTACAGATGAACAATTCCATAAAATTGCATCATCTGCTACAAAAAAATCAATTTTTGGTGTTTACCATTTATTATGATTAGGATCATTATTTTTCATCAGTTTGTTATGATCAAATAGGTTTAATTTATTGTATATAGAAAGTTCTTAATTCTAAGAGGAAGACATTCTCGGGAAGGGCAAATTAATATTAATTCTCACGTACTTAATACAATACAGTACAAATGATGCAATTAAATTACTGGTGTACAGACATATTTTCAACATAGTTGAATCCATGTAGAGTCTGTTTAGATCATTATTTGAGAAGGCCAATCAGATCCATGTATACAGGAGATCCAATGATTTAATAGACAGGCTGAAACAAAAGATCTAAACAGATTCCAAATGAGGTACTATATGTACATTACAATTTGCTCTATTCCAGATGTAAACAAAGATTTGGCACCATTGATCATTGAAATTGCCGATACGTTGTCAAAATACCCTCCCTGTAAGTACATTTATGTGCAGAATTCTGCAATTCCATGCTCATATAATATTTGATCTTGTAGCAACACAGTTCCAGCTAAAACCATTGATCTACGCAATCATTAATGATGTTAGCAAATTACCTAGAGGTCTGTAATAAGTTATTTTTGTTGAATTATACTATCATTTAGTTTATAATGCATGAAATTGACCATATGGTCCTTAATTCAAGAAGCAAATTCCTGAGCAGTAGTCTTACAAATTATACAGTGTATGCAAATCATTGATTTCCTGTAAAGATATTAACTACCTACATTAAAGCATGAAAAGCAAACATAATTTATATCTTACATAATTTAGAATGAGAAAATTCTCATGGTGGAGATTTGTTTAATATTATTTTCATTGTAACCATTTAGTCAAATATACGACTTCTTACATTTTTGCAGGGTCAGAAAGAATTGATAAATACCTTATAAAACCAGAAATAAACTCAGTTGTTATTTTACTATTTTTTCATAAGATTTATAATCACATAAATTAATTTCAGCGTGTGCATTACTAAAAGTATACAAATCATTATTTTCAGATTTAATTGAAAACGTGCACAGTTTTATAATTAGATTGATTGATAATTTGGCGTCAAATAAAATTGGACCCAACCTTCAGAATATCACACCTGGAATACTTTACATGATCAGAGAGCTTGCAGTCAAAAGTTCAGGTTAGTGGGGACAAATGAGAATGAATGTTGCTCTAAAATAAATCTGAGCTTCTTTTATACAAGATCATTCTGTATATACACTTTTGTACTTCTAAAGAAACGAAGATTGAAAGATAATAATGCAAAACTTTAATTTAAATAGTCCTGGAATGATTGTATACAATGTACTGAGAAGTTCAGATTGACAGACTTTGTTTTTAGTTCAATCAAGTTTTATGAAAAGTTTATATTTGATAATTAAGGTGTACCAAGTTCAATCGCTCCTTTGATATTGCAACTTGTGCAGAGTCTTCAGAATAACGCAACTGGTAATGTATAAAAAAGTATTCTCAATAAATATTTAAGTATATTTGTTTACAAAATAGAATTGAGTGTGTCTAGTGTTAATTGCAAACGATTGGATAGTTTAATTTTAGTAATTCATTCTATATAATTACAGATTTCCAACTAAACTATATTCCAACTATTGTTGACCTTATTGCTCATATCAAAACAAAAAGTCCAGGTACGTACATTTAAATCTTGAAATATGCAAATGCAGATTTTATTTTTTAATATTCCTGCATATTCCTTTCTTAGAAAAGCAAACTCCTCTCGTGGATATTGCGATTCCATTAGTTACTGCTCTTGCAACATTGCCTAGAGGTAGTTTGAAAACATTTAACTGATAAACAAAATTTTACAACATCATAAGAAATTAAATACTAATAACCATATACGAAATATATTCCCATTCACAGCAACTCCCTCAAATGTATTTCCAGTAGCCAAAGAAATAATCGATAGACTTAGTTTCTATCCAATTGGTGAGTAAAAATAGTATAATATTGTCCAATATATCACTGAATCTAACAAAAATTATTTTTAGATACATACGACGACGCATTGAAATATATACTTGACATCATTTCTAAAACATACAACAAACCTGGAGGTAAAATATTTAATGCAAATGTCATTCATTGTATCATAACTTACACAGCTCATTTATTTGACAATACTTTATGTAGTACTTTCAGAATTATTAACAAATGCATTTCTGATATCATTTAGTTTTTAATTTACAAGGCTAGTAATAAGAACATATGAGACTTTTCTCTTCATGATCAATATCTAAGCCATTCTTATCAATATATTTTACTAACTAGCTGAACTTAAAATTGTCTGTTATTAAGAAAGTTGTCTTACATTTTGAACAACTCCTAAGAACAATCTGTAACATATTATACTCAATCTGTATTTAACTGCTTGAAAATCCAATATTGTGTCTTTTGCCGTGGTGTGGTCACAGTTAAAAGACAAGTTGCATGCATACTGTGTGTTATATGATGTTGTAGTACGTGTATTAAAATAATTACAACATTTTTACTGTAATGTTTTAATACAGCTGAGCCAAATGATGCCTTGGCAGACATTGTGCAATATATTATCAGCATTGGAAAGCCTGGTAAATAAACTCCTATTTTAAATGTACTGCATATATGTGGCCAAAGTTGTAGTCAACATTAGAATTGTTTGCTTTACTTGATATCCATTGCCAGTAATTACAAAATGGTGTCCATCCTCTCAACTATTTAAAACACTCTTCACATTTAAGATCATATAATTGTCAGACAAAAGTTTGGAAATTTACTGAGATGCGATTTGAAGAGGGAAAATTAAAAGATCCATGACAGAATATAAATCTACAACTGCCTGTTCTTCATTTTCATTATGTATTCAAACTTTAGCAAGATTTCATATACCATAATAACAAATAAGAAACTGCTCTTTGGCTCTAGTTATATTTCTGTGCTACCATTCCACTTCGGGGATTATAGCCAATTATTTATAGAAACCTGCAATTGAACGTCATATATATTATTTTGTTTGCAGGTGTAACGACACCCGCAGAATTAGCAATTGATAAAATTACCACCGTCGGACCTTTCGGTAATTAGGATACTATAATAATGTTTCTAATACCAAAACCCATACAATATTCGCTTCCATTGAATTCTATTAACAGCCCAGGAAGTGCCAGCTCTAAAACTGACGTTAACAAATCCTGATAGAGGTCAGTTGAACATTTATACTGAAGTTGACAATGGGGAGGGATTAAAACAAATACATCAAGTGGCAATATTACAGTGTGAATTAACTATTCTAATTAACAGTATCACTACCTGGCGTATTCTCTATTCCACTGCTTTACGATGACCTCCCAAGTGATGCCATAAGTATGTAATATGTAACTTGCATGTATGGTTATAACGACAAAACTAAATTACATGAACAAATCATTATTTTTATATAAAGGTGACGGGTTCAGAAGTTTCCTCTTCGCATTAGGAAACATTTTCACTACAGCAAACCGTAAGTTGCAATAATTATTCATTTCACCCTAATGCATAATAAAATGAAATATTAACAAAATCGTTCGCTCATTACAAGTATTTCGGGTTGCACTGTAATAATTATAATTTTAGTAAGTTTCTATTGTAAAGATGTCAGTAATTTGGTGGGGGATTCTGTTATACTTATTGCATATAGTAATTGTACTTGCTATAATACTTGTTTAGCCCAAAGACCAACTCAGTTGAAGATCAGCTTGAAAGGTGACCCAAATAGCTGTGAGTTATACTAGTTCCTATTAATTATGCGATACGACCATTAAATTCACATGCTGTATGTCCCTATACAGTTGTATATACGTTTTAAATACAATTTGTTTTTTGAAGTTGAACCAAGGAAGGAATTCACAATAGACATACCGTATCTACTGAGTGGCGGAAAACAAGGTAAAGTTATACAATGGTTCACAATTAACCTTTGTTATTAATCTGAAATATGCCAACTATATTATAACATAAAGTTACCCCAATAGGAAGCCAGGCAGACATTTTGCCATTCCTTAACGCTTTGGGTGATTTGCTTGCGGGAGGACAAGGTTAATGGCAAAAATATACCTACAATTTATTGTGCTGGGTAGTAATATGTTGTGCTTTTAAGGAAAGGGAGGAATCCCCTTCTTGAGAGCGATTTATTCGATACTGAAAGGAGGAAAGGAAGGTAAGTTGATGCAAATGTCATTTCTCGAACGGCACGTAAGGTAGGCCGCGAGAGAAGCGAAATTCCGAATACGAGTTAATTTTAATAATAATAGACACTTTGAATTTTCTCGTACGAGAATGCAAAAACGAGAAATAAATAAAATTGGAAAAATGGAAA
>JAQFZQ010003720.1:0-10088 GCA_034696005.1 Glomeris marginata | reverse complement strand
TCAAAAATTAAATTGAATACTAATGACTCACAATGCCAACAAAATAAGTTGAATGGTTAGGTGGAAATATTATGGGAATGGGGCCCTCATAAAGCTATGGCTGCTCCTCCTAACCATTCACTTCATAAGATAGATAGGTACATGTCTCCATATATAAAATGTGGATTTTTAACATTGTATTCGGGCTAACTAATTAAAAATATGCAAAAGTAGGTATGCTTAATTTGGTGAATTAATCCTTTTACTCCATCTCTTGCAGTAATAATTATACGATCAAGAGTGTATGAAGATACATTCTGTTAAAAAGTTATTCAGTTGGTTTGCAAAGTGGTATATTGTTCAGTGCAAATTGAACACATTATCTTAATTACATTTCCGAATGGTAATAAGCAATCTACTTGGAGCAAATAACTGGCAAAATGGCCGCTTTTCAATAAAGATGGGCGGCCAACGGTGCTCTTGGGCATTTGGCCCTTCGGTTTTGGGTGGTATATAGGGGCATGAGAGGGGTGTTAGTCTTCCTGCCCCTTGCAAATTGACGGATGATGGCGAGTAAGGTTTAGTCGGTCGTGAAGCTGAACACGCGCCACACTTGCAACTCGTCCACAAAAGCACCTCCTCTTTGCTCAATGGTGATTGGGGAACATGGCCACCCAAGCGTGTCACATAAGTTAAAAACCACGTGACAGGTACCCGAGCAATAATCACGTTAAAACTAACTTTCGGTGCAACCAGGCAATTCCCTAAGATTTGGTCCGAATCTCACCTGCGACCGACAAACAAATGCTATTTCTTTTACTCTATACACACAACAGGAAAAATGTCAGCGGATAAAGTAAACTCTCCATCGTCCAATTAGCATTTGCGACTGGGTAAACAAAACGGCGGCCATTTTGAGAAACTGGTTTCTTCGTTTTCCTTCCGCCTCTGCTTTTTCACGAGTCAGCGCCCATTTTAAAACGAATTCAGCCGTGAAACAAAGGAAGCAAGCAAGGAAATGAGCAAAGGAAGCGAACAAAATTCACCTCTTTTCTTTACTTCAAATCCTTCCCTTGCAACCCAAACTTTTTCTACACATTCAAACTCCACTTTCCAGTCTAGCTTCCCAATGCTGCACCAGCCATTGCTTTAATTCTCTCTATGGCCACAGTTTTGGCTAAAATAATCCCTCAACCCAAGTTAAAAGTGCCCTTTTTGCCTCATTTTAACGCAAAATCTGCTCTCTAAGTACCAGTTTAAGTTCACCCATGCGAAATAATCGACATTTTGCTCACACTTAAAAGAGAATTACATAGCCTACAATGATAAAAAGCACCTCCTCCTTTGCAGAGTTTCACTCTAAAAACAGCCCTTAGATGAAAAAGCTTTTTAAAAATCAATCACAATGTCAACTGTGAATAAGTTGAATCACACTGTTAAATTCTTATAATTGCCAACATGGAAATTAAGATCCAACACCCCATGAAGATGATAATGTAAATGAGATTGAAATCTTGTTAATCAATATTGTACCAAATAAACTGACTGATTTCAGTAAGCTCCTCCTATTTCCAATATGGAGTCAGCAAGGAATAAAATAATGCAACATGATTGGATAGAAAACAAGTTGTTCCTCTATAAGGACGCCATTTTCCGAACGTTTTTCAACCAATGGCAGGCCACTGAAATCCACAAATTTATTCCTACTATTTTGATGTATCAAGAGCCCTTTCCCACGGTTGTGTCCAGTTTTTCTTTCACTCTCACTATATAGCCACTAATTTGTTTAATTATGACTGGTATATGGGTTGAAAAGGGTTTTCCAGCTCCGATTTCCATTTTCCCATGACATAGGGCCACATCGCAATTCGCCTCGCTCCTTGAGGGCCATAATCGTCGCAGAGTGGTGTGACGGATCAATCTGGCCCTTTGGCAGCAACCCCTTAGACCAGTGTTCCCTGTACACTTCGATGTACGCACATCAAATTCAATTAAAATCCAGCCAACAGAGTAATTCTCTCCCCTCCCCCTTCTCTGTGGCCCTATCCAACTAATCGAACCTTTATTTTTCCTTGTAGGAAACAATAATAAAAAGACGTTATCCACAAATATTGGCTATATTGATAGCAAAAATAATCATTACAGCACTGGTTGGTTGCCATAAACTGCAATCATTATTTTACTTTAATTAACAGTAAAATATATTTGGACATGTAATTCTAATAGGATTTTATATTGTTTGAATGGTTTGGAATGGATTATATGATCACACAATAAATTAGGAAACTTCGTTGCAATTTAGTATTGAGAATTTCAAAGAACATTTTAATTTGCCATTTTTAATTCAAAGCTTCATTTAAAAGCAATTTGTACTTTCTTAAATAAAGCAATTCAATTTGCTAAACCTATCCTAATTCAGATTTATTTTGGGAAAACGTAGACAATCTTGCTGCTGCTTGTACGTATATATTATACATAAATAAGTGAAAACGCTCCGGAATGAATTTACTTGCAAGATGAATTCATTCGCTTTTAATTATCCGGATGCAAACTTTAATTCTCATCCAACTTGCATAAATAATTTTCCACATGCACGTCAAGACCTATACTATGCAAGTACATAACTGCAAGGAAAGCAAGGAGAGATAGAGTTGCCGAGTCAATATAGCCACGCCTACTGTTATGCATATTTTATATGCACAAAAAGCGAGCATGAAAGAGAATCTGTTCCGATTGACCTTTAAGTCAGATTATCAACCCCGTGACGTCACGCGTTACGTATGCATGTACAATGCGACTGTACGAAAAACACGAACACAACATGCAAACCGAGATAAATATGTACAGAGAGGAGCATAAGAAATAAAAGCGAATTACGCATGCGCACTCTAGGGTATACATCACATTCTTCATTTGCATACAAGGAGTTGCATGATGAATGCAGCCCTCCCATTGCTAAAAACATTGAGACTCGATAATCAAATTACTATTGCTGCCCGCAGCTGCGACCAACAATATGGCCGACATTACACTTCTTTTCCATGTAAACACCCATTATCGCCATTACAAGATGGCCGCCCAATACACAGTTCTCTTAAAAGGCAGATTCTAATATATAAATTCCTGCATGACTTCTACAGCAATATTGCTGCATAAATGAGATTCCTTTAAATTTAGCAATTATATGTCTTATATATGGGATACATTCTAAACATGGTGTAACATAAACCTGCACTAGCTAAAATGTATAGGTATAAGCAATATGAGTTTGCATTAAAGGTGAACTGACACGGTTTTGCAACATACCCTGAAAAAACTAACATTTGACTGTCGCTAATTTAGAAATATTGCCTGAAAAGTTGAGGCCATTTGAAGCATTATTGTCACAGGTATGGATTATTTAGTTTCGTATCTGTGGAGTGTATGGGGTAGTATATCGTGAGATACGTTCACTGGAGTGCCATTGATAAGCTCTCCCATTGGCTGAAACTGCAGAGGTACTTGGCCTCATTGGCTGAAAACTCAAATTTTGCCAAAACAGGACACTGTGACACCAACGCGGTGACACCATCCTTCCATGACGACCTCTTTAACTAGGGTACTCGTAACTTTTTGTAACAACTTTTAAAAAAGTTTTGTTTGCGCCAATCGTTTTGGGGCATCAATTCTATAGAATTACACACTTTCCAGGATATGTTACAAAACCTTGTCATGTCACCTTTAAATTCCATGTTTTGCCCAAATATTATTGTTTAAACTGCATGTCGTCATGCAGAGAAAGATTTTCGTTGCAGACACCCTGTACATAACCCTGAACTACATTTCTGCGAATTCGAAAACAATAATATCATAAACTGAAATTCTTTTTTTATAATTGGAAATACACCGAAAACTAGTTTTTATTCATTCCATCCAGAAGTTTGCTGCGTGCATTAAACCTTGTGTACATGTATACCTATAGATAAGAGAAGCCAGGACAGAATTCTCAGGAGATTCCAGCAGACTTTTAATCTTCGCCAAAGAAATTAAAATCTACTCCTGAGGGCAATCGACTGGCATCGACTATACCGATTAATCGCAATTATTGGCATTTTTTATTAGCACAGAGTCTATATCGATTCACACGTGCCATTATATTCATATTCAAGTTGCTTCACACCCAGTGAATTTTCATTTTTAATCTATATAGGCAGTTGCATGTGCTATGCAAGTTGTTCTCTCGCTTCGCTGAAAAGGTATTACTCGTTTTATATTTCAGAAGCCTGAGGAGTTTGGTTTCGACAATTTATCGCATCGCAGTTGCGTGTTAAAGTTTTTCCCCATCCCAATTCAGCTTCTCAATTCTCTGGAGATATTTGTAGCAGAGTGCGGTTCTATTTATTTTCTCGAATTCATTATTTTCATTTCGCTCGAAAAAAAAATCATGAAAATTTATACAGCAATTGTGCTCCAAATTACCACCTATATAAGTTATTCATTAAAAAACAACTTTATATTAATCTGTAACTCGGAATGATGCCACGATATATCTTTTTACAATTACAATATAATAAATCCCATTTGCTGAAATCCAAATTACTGTTTCATGCAGAATATACAGTTTAAAATTCCGAATAGTACAATGAATTACCCTTATCAGTTCTATATACAGTACTATCATTAATTTTGCAATTAAGTGATTGTGTTTTGCAGCGAGTACAATGAACAGCCTTGGTCTGTTCAAAATACTTCTTAAAATGAAGAAAATCAGAACAATACTTGCTTTTAATCAAAATAGAAACATAATTATGCATGTTAGCATTTACTTTGAAATTAAATTGTATTCTGCAGTTTGTATTAATGAGTCGGCTTCCTGAATGAGCACTGGATTTTCATTGTATACTAATATTTTGCAGATGTGGTCTTAATTAAATTAATATAGAGCAGATACCAATAATGTGTGTATCACTCCATCATTTAAACAAAAGAGAGAGACATGAAAATTATATATATTGATATGTGGTTATAAGACAGAAAAAGGGGAGAAGATGGAGTAGGAAGTCATGAATAAGACGAAGAAGAATGAAAAGAAATGTTGCAAGGGAGGCAATTACCGTAATGGCGTAGTTTGAGTAGGAAGACATCGACGCCAGAAAAAGGAGATTTTCGTAATACACTCACACATATAGGCCTATTTCCTTGCTAGTTCTCTAGGGAATCCTGTGCACAGCAACGAGAAGACGTGAGAAATTGCGTCCATCAATGTGCAGTACAGAAAAATTACTTTCACCAGCATCACTTTACTATATTACCCGCAAAATTCGCACACCTTTTCATGTACAGACATCATTCCAGCAAATTCTACTATACATTGTCCCAATCTTAATAAAATATGTTGTATAATTTACTATTTGCAACTCTGTTTTATGCATTTTCCATTAAAATTAATTTATTGACAGGGTACCCACCGAATTTCCAAATCAAAAGTCCCTGTGTTTTCCCTGTTTTCCAGATCATTTTTAACAAAATTCCCTGTGTTTATTTTAACTCTATATACGGACATTAGACCATCATGTTTTAAACATATTGTGAGATTAAAATTGCAGAAGTCGCTGTGTACATTATGACTGTTTATATTTATGTGAAGAACCTCGCACATATTGCATCATGCATTTACCGACATCAATTTCTTTGACACCCCCAAAGTGTTGAATTGCATCACGCACAACATGAAGAGTCTCTATACAAGCACACATTTGTTAATAGAAAACCCACTTTCTACCAAAGAATGTTCTTAAATGATGATCAAGTCAATCTTTGGAAATCGAAAATCTATTCATGCTTGCCTTGTCAAATTTGTCCAAGAATTTGGAAAATTGAATTGTTGCTCTTTCTGAAGAGAGGGGCTTCAAATGCTTCGCAATTACCAAAATTTGAACACAAATCTTCATATCTTTTGAACATTTTTCTCATAATTCCGCGTTTTCCTTGTGTATAATCGATTATACATGAAATTCCCTGCGTTTTCCCTGTTTTCCCTGATATAGAATTGAAAAATACATGTTGTAGGCTACATAGTTTCACTGTATTATATCAACTTTGTGAATGAAAAAGTGACATTTTACAAAACACCTTTGAGGTATTTTTTCTCATGGACTTTCGGAGGTTCCACCTGTTTTATCATTTTTTGCTCTTCATATAATAAGATGCTATATAAAAATTGGACTATTTCGATACTGAAACGTTCAAGATCATGAAAAATGGACATGCCCTTAGCAACAATGGTCGTTGAAATGGGAGATATTTGCCACAAACGGTTCTCCATTTATTTCTATACAGTATCGATTTTTCGTAGGTCACCAATTTGCTCCTTTTGTCTCCGGAGATGAACAGCGAATGAGACCTGCGAGTTCCATCAACCAATTCACGAACGCCTATTGGTGCTTCATTCACCAATAGTATAACTGCTCATCATCATTTCTATAATAAAATGCACCACGTTTGGGGCTCTGGGCGTGTCTTCAGTGTACCCAGTTTCTCGTGGTGAATTTTGACAGGGCTCGTGCAAACGAAAAACAGACAGGCCCTTTGACAGTCTCCCCATATCCCTTCCCCATTGCGCCCTTACTCAAATAACTCGCAATGAATTTTTAAGGTCATTTTTTAAGTAGGTACACCTTGTGTCGTTTGTTACATTTTAGTACAAAACAGATTGGTTACTTCAGAGCAATTTCTTAGAATGTTGATAGGTAACACCACATGATGCTGCATGCTCTAAAAAATGCTCCTAATCTGCGATTTCACTGTGCAAATGAACTGTGATTTATGATTTGGGGTTTTATAGTTGTCTTTGTGGTATAAGATTGAAACAAATCACTCTTTATAAATGAATGGGAACTGGATAATAATTAATGTTAAGTGTGCAGATCTCCAAAAAAATCTCTAACTGCATGGTTACATGAGGTCTTTGTTGGAAAGGAGTCTTGTATAAAAGTCACTTTGAGACGAGAAACATAAATATATATGCCCTTTGTATGGAATAGAGGATGAGTAATGAGAACACATGATGTAGTGTAATAAATTTTTACGATTATAGGAACATTGAAAGGAAGAAACTGGCGACGTGTGGCACTACATAATACCTTGTAAAAGACTATTAATCCGAAAGCAAGTATGGCAGTCATCCAATATGGCGCCATCAGGATACTCCCCCTCTTACATTGGCAGCCATCAAAATGTGTCCACCTTCTTTTCATACCCGCTGTGAAAGCTATACACCAATGCTCAGCATCTTTTTATGGTTGCCTCCAACTGCCAAATTCAGGCTTACGAGTTTTTGTCTCCACCAATGGCGTTTATGTCTTCATGCAACCAACCCCTAGCTATTCCCCCATTCCATTTCAAACAGACTGTCAAACCACCCTAACCAACAAAGACCTGGATTTATAGAAGCAGACCAAAGAATCACAGTCCCCTAAACTCAAACCACTTGCAGTTTTCTCCATGTTCCTATATGTAAGTGATGTGCAAATGAAAATGGACTTACACCCCATTTTACATAATTGAACTTGTGAATTTTCACATAATATGCATCTATAACATTCTGATTCAAACTGCTCCATTTATAATTAATAAATGATTAAAGTTAATAATTAAATTTCTGTCCCATGCATTTTAAAGAATCCATGTTAATGCATGGGACATGTTATTAAAATTACAAAAACTTGTTATACTAAAAATGCTTTTTGGGGTGAAATATAAACTCAGCAAATTAAATAAGTAATTATATTTGCAAATGTAATTTCTTTCCTAGTGAAACTAAACAGTGACTTTTTACATTCAAAATTATTAGGCTATATAGACAATGTCAAACGTCTAATTACCTGAAAACATACAGGATGTGCAAATATTGATGCGAAATTTCGATTTAATTTTATCATGTTTCCATCGTCCCAAATCAATATTTAGTCATCCTTGTGGATTTATCAACCTATTGATTTATGCCGCCATTGTGACGTCATAGATAGACGTCTTCGATCCCATTTTTGAATTTCACCAAAAAGAACAAGTGCGTTGACACTTGCGCCGTAGTGAGCAACATTTATATTTCATAAGCAATTTATCAAGTATAGTCTATTGGGCACAGAAATTTCAAAATGTAAATAAATTTTTAAATCGTTCAAAGTTAACGGGGGAAAAAATGCAATATTGTTATGTGTTGCATGAAAAAAACGAAAGTATATTTGCATTCACATATAATACAAATATACTGAAATGATAGCAATAACAATAGAAACTTAAAGCAAACAATATAAAAATGGACACGCAAAAGTGAACAAAAAGAAAATATTTGTCTAAAAACTTGTTTGCAAACTTTTTGGTGTCCTTGAAATTCAAGTTTTTGTTTTCATACCTCATTTAATCTTAATTGCCATTTTCCTCCTATTCAGGCTTTTGTGTACTTATTAATTCGTATTACCTAATTAAACTAACTAGCGTAAACTACCTGAAACCAATATCTATTTTAACATAATCTCAATGATGCTCTAATAAAAAAAAATCCAAATCATATATTGGTTTGCTGGGAAGATGGCATTGATGTCATTTACAAGGTTATTGGCACATAGCCATGGTTTTTATCTTGTATACTACTACCTACATACGAGTACATGTCTAGCTGTTTATGTGAATTCCTTAACCTCAGACTTCCTTCTAACAAAAACACAAAAATGTGTTTGCAAGTGCAGAACTCGTTTTTTCTTATTCCAAGCTAAAATGTGTGTACTAGCCTTCAACATCGGTTGACTGGTTTCCGAGTCCATGTTCTGGATGTGCATGTGAGGCTACTCATGTTTGTTGTTTGCGTGGATTTAAATGTCAACAGTATTATCTGGGAGATAGCTCAAGCTGCATGACACACATCACAGCAGTGTGACCCACTGTAAGTTGTCATATTTTCAAGATTAATTCACATCTTGGAACTGTCAACCGACCCACTAGTTTATATATATATATGTATACTAACAGGTATTTTGTGAATGCCAGTCACAAGTGTATATTCTTTAACTTGCACCAATGAAATTGTGACAACAACTTTTGCTGAAAAAACTGTGCATTACAATTAATTATATTCTCCCACCCAAACAATGGCAGCCACTCTAAACTATAATAGATGCTCTGTTTCTCCCTCCTAACCACTCTCCTCCTGTCAGTTACCTCCTCCTACTCCTGTCAGTTTATACCAAGAGTTTAAACGGAGTACATTGTGCTGACATGCACACACTTATCTGTTTATTTATAAATAAGCGCCTCCAATTACAGATATGCCCATGAAAAGTTTGCACGTTATGGATATTGATAAAGTACTTGCATATCAGTATTATCAGAACATTATGCTCATGCATGTTTGAAAGGTTCATGCAGAATCAATTTAAAAATGATAATCTCACAAGATTTTAACCCCATTCCTTTACATGAACGCGGCGCAAATAACAATAATTATACATAATGTGTTAAATTAGTTACATTTAAGGTGAACAGGATGTTTACTATAATAGCAATGCGAAAAACGGATATAATAGCATAGTAGCTCCCCATGTTCGGCCTTCAGCCACTCCCTGTAGGGTCCACATGCCCAAAACAGCTCCCTAAGACCCTTTAGGCCCTATTCCACCCTGTATTCGCCCTTCTACAGGATGGACTGGCCCATGCTCTGTGGTAAACATAGGTAAACATAGGTGGAGTTTAGGGCCACCAAAAACCTTTGCAGCAAACAATGCATACATTGCATGTAGCTCCTTCTTACACGGGCCAATGGATGAGTTAGAGCAAATGCCCTTGTTGGTTTGTAATCAAGATCCTTCTTTTTTATGTGCTAATGAGTCTTATGGAGCAAATGTGCTACAATATGGTATTACAGTATTTGATGAAAATGGAGCCTTACTTTTTCCAGAAAAAACAACAAACGTTCAGCAAACTGCACTTTTATAGTGAAGACTGAAAAGTGCTTCACTTTCGATACATATAGTCATCTGGTATCAGAAGTAAAAGAGAAAAAAACACTTTGGAAACTTGTTTGTATGATGAGGTCACCCTATGATTTGCAATAGCACTTGAATTGCAGCTGCACT
>JAQFZQ010003719.1:0-10089 GCA_034696005.1 Glomeris marginata | reverse complement strand
CCCGACCCCTAAAATTAGTCGACCCTCTGGATGACGTCAATTTTCCGCACAACCTTTCATGGCGATTACTGTAGTGCTCTATCTACAACCACTACAACGGTTCCAAAGATAGAATTGGAATGACCTTGAAGGCGAAGTCCAAGGTCGTGTGCGATATGATTTTCGCATTCCCCATACATAACTTCCTATTCAATCGTTTGTAAAAAAAAAGATTGTTTTCCAAAGCTGTAAAATAATAGGAGATGCAACGTGAGCGCCTTGGTGAGAAGCTCGAGATAGGTGGCAGCACCTACAATGTCACATCGGTCACATCAGCGCAGATAAAGTTTTTTATTATCGCTGTTGCATATGTCTCTGGGAAATCTCAAGTTTTCATTGTTAATCTGACCTTGGATCTGACCAATAACTGCGCACGTTTGGTCCAATTCTGTTTCTTGTAAATAATTTATAAGTATCTCAGTTCATTATTTATTTATATTCTGTCTAGTAATTTGCCCGAAAATAGTGCATGTAAAATAGTAAAGAATATACTATTAAAACCTCACGTACTTGGCCATATAATGGAACCCGTTTTAAAACTAACTTGCCATGTATTTATGTGTATTTAGTCTATGGCGGTAAAATGAAAAGTTTTATTTTTGGGTTTTGTTTGTACTTTGTAGTAGGGAAAACAGGTTGGTTTGGGCGAATCCCCTCTCCCTTATTCTGCAATAGCAATAAATAAAATAAACTCTTCCAAACATGTATATCGATTGCGGTGCGATATCGACAACGTGGCTTCAGTGAATATCCGAGATGTGCCACGTTTCAGTTGGCAGTTCTTAGTTGTTGTATAGCTAGGTAATAATATCTTGTTTTTTGTTGACAGGGCGCAGGGCCGGCCCCTGCAACAGCAGCTGCAACCACACCTTTCTACACTTTCCCACATCCAGGTTATCCACCACCCCCTCCTCCACCTCCTACTGCTCACCCTCATCACCCTCATCCGAGCCATTTTCATCCACACCATCCTCCTCCGCATCTCCAGGCCACCATGAGCCACCAGATGCACCCACACCCCCATCCAGGTAAAGTATTTTGACCCCGTAATATTTGTTAAAAACAAAACTCAAGTTCACAAAATGTCTACAGGAATAGACATTGAAAATTACATTTATTTCACTATGATTTATATAAACAGGGTGTACGTCTACTGATACTTTAAATCGATGAAATCCTGGAAATATATTGGAATATTTTCTTAATTCTGGAGAATGTATCATCTGTGACACTTTACATAATTTTGTTTATTGATTTATGTGTTCCTTTTGTATAGAAGCATGAGACTTTTGAAATTAGATGGTTCATATAACTTATTCATCAGTTTTTAAGGGATTAATATAGTTATGTAACTATCTTTTACTTTATGTATTTTGTGTCCTGGGAAAAAGTTATAAATATCCTTGAAAATACTGAAATTTTGAAATTGTAAGTTTAGTGGACACCCTGATAGAGATAATATAGAGAATAATTTTCATATTTTATATGGTCGTTTTGGGATTTTATTTACTGTGTTTTGAAATTTCAGAAATTGTATACCATCTGAAATGTCAAGCCATGTTCATATGATTACAAATCACTTACTATCTTACAAGATAACATCCCATATATTAAAAATATAAGAACATTAATTTTCAGAGTTTCAAACGATTTGATTTTTTAAAACGTAATAATACATAAAAAGACCGTTAAAGTTTGCAGTTGTTATGTTATGCTTATGCAACACTAGTTTTATGACAAAGTTTAAAGTTGGCAACTTTCCACAGCTAAGAAATGTTTTGCATTCTGCTTTGATAATACATATCAACTTTCATTGTGATAGCAACAGATTGTCGTTTGAAGTTTCATGCATTCATTGAAAATAAACAAATTGCCTGCAAGTTTGATTTTTGAAATTCCATGTTGTTCTAATGAATTGCATTTAATGATGATTAAATGGTTTGGATTGATTTTATTTTTCAGGGCAATCTCCTCCTCTTCATGTCCTGCACAAAGACGATCGAACCAACAAGCAATTTGTGAAACTCAGGCGTAAATTGGAAGCACGGCAGCGAGCCACCAGCCACGCAAACAACTCAACTTCAAGCACGCATACCTGTCCCCCAGTATCTCCTAAGAAAGGTGCTGAACCACTGAATTTTAATTGCGTTTGAATTATTTATATTGATCCATTTGTGTCTCGTAGACAACGTTTCCAAAAAATCCAGGGATAGGAAGTTATGCACGCCCAGCTCAGACGACACGGATGAGAATCACAATCAGGAAGGTAACAGAAAATAAAATGCTAGTGTAAGGTTGTCTGTATTATATATTATATTGTTTCCTAATAATTACTACAATATTTTTTTCCCTCCTAGATGAGGAAACAGATCGCATCCTTTCCGAATTGTTGGCCAAGCTCGCACGACCTCATGTGAGTATTGATTGTAGATAAAAATGATGGTGTTGATGTGAACATGGGTCATTGGTGCTTTTTTATTTTAACCAAGAGAAAATATAATGCACTTACTAATAAACACAATATATTTTGCAGATTAGTCAATCATATTTTGTGTAATTTTGAAAAATGCATGTAATCCTGTAAAATTTATCACTTTTGACACTTTACACAATTCCGCTTATTGATTTCTGTGTTTCTATTGTAATTTGCTTGGAACAAAATACCAATAAAGCATGAGGCTTTTGAAATTCGATGATTCTTTCCACTTATTCATCAGTTTAAAACTGATTAATGTGGTTTATTATGTAACTATATTTCGCTTTATGTATTTTGTGTCCTGGAAAAAGTTATAAATATCCTTGAAAATCTTGGAAATATACTGGAATTTTGAAATGAAAGTTTATATTAAAAATACATTTCTATTCAGGTAACTGAAGTAAGTGCACGAAGTGCCTGCGTTCGCTGGAAACCTCCAGAAATGCACACTGACAATGGCAGCAACAAATTCGGAGGTCTGGATATTCAGGAATCTGAGTTCATCTACGATCTGATGTTGTTGTCGGATCGGAGCGGCGAAGGAAAATGTCAGGTCATCTACAGTGGAGGCGATTTGGAATACACCCTAACTAATTTGAAGCCTGCCAAAGAGTACCATGTGTGGTAAGTTGCATGAGAATTTTCCTGTTGCATTTGCCGGAAACTGGAAAGTAATTTATTGCATTACTGTAGCCTACAAGTAAGTTTGGATGACTTGAGAGGAAATCCTACTGAAGGTAATTACAGTGTATAGCTTGACATTAAGTGGACATGTAATTATAATGTCTGATTATTACAGTGCTTACTTTCAAAACGCAACCATGCAAACCTGACACTCCGTCTCCTCCGAAGCTACTAAATCGTAACAAATCTAGTCTGAATCTTCGATGGAACGTGAGTGTAAAAAACATAGATTTCAACCAGAAGTTGTGCTTTTATTTAAAATCATTAATGTTTTTTTTTTTTTTTAAATTCAGCCAGTTACAGAAAATGGGGCTAGGTTGTCAGCTTACGTATTAGAGTGGGACGAGGTAATTATCGAATTTATGGTGGAAAACGCGGCGGTGTGTAATCTCACTAAAATGTCATTTCTCATATTTTAGGGGATTGGTGGTGCAAATTTTGTGGAAGTGTACAGTGGCCTTCAGAAGCAATTTCGGCTCAACAAGTTGGCAACGGCTACTGTGTACAGGTTTCGACTGTTTGTGAAAAGTGACAAGGGCCCAAGGTACTACCAATTAACAGTTTCTTGCCCCGCAATAAAAGTGTGGATGTGTAACAATAAAAATTAATGACATTGTTCTGGTGAAAATGTGTTAATTGCGGATATCACATTGCTGAACTTGTGTCCTTTGATCAGTCTATTGTACAAGTATTTTAGACTTTGTTGGATGTTAATGCAAAATATATTGTTTGTGACGAGTTTAATTAATGTATTTTCACAAGAACAGTTGTTAAAAATTGCTAATAATGTTAGTTAATAAAGATAATAATGACAAAGATTTTTCTTCAAAGTTTCAAAACAATTTTATAAGACGTCATTATTATATTATTATTGTTATTATTATTATTATGTTTCTAATGTGATTTCACACTTTGTAATTGAACAGTGATTACAGTGAAGTTGTGGGTTTTGCAACAAGTGGCACAATCCCTACGCAGCCTCAACCTCCTACCTTAAAGGAAGCATCAGTCACAAAACTTCACTTTACGTGGGAACTGAGACCGCACGATGACGGCTACATCTTGCAGATTGATGATGATGCCACACAATATGGCTTCATTCCTGTATATAATGGTCCTGAAAGCGAATGCACGTGCTCTGGGCTCAGGAGGAATACTGAATACCGGTTCAGAGTAGGTTCATTTCCCGCATATAGTTAAATTAAGTTTTCATCTCGTATTTAATAAAACTTCAACTAACTTATAAAATATTTTATGGTAGCTTGCAGCAAGAAACGAGGAAGGTACAGGTCGTTGGAGTGAAACGGTAGTTGCAAGAACCCTCCCTGACAAGCCTCTCCCACCAGGAAGACCATTCTTGAAGGGAAAGAATCAGTCCACTTGGTACAAAGTTGCATGGGGTAAATATAAATATAATTTAGCAGTAACTTACAGTATTCTATTGTTTGGTTCGTGAATAATTCTTTTGTTGTCGCTTGAAGATCCTCCGAAAGATGATGGCGGTGCAAGTGTAATTCGGTACCGTCTTGAAATGGCTGCGGAGGAAGGTGTGTAATGATTTTCTAAGATGAAAGTAAATCTTGTTTTCTACTCAAATAAACAGATGTTAAATTTCTATGTTTCTAGGAGAGTTTAAGGTTGTGTACGAAGGTGCTGACAATGAGTGCAGATCCGATAATCTTCAGCCTGGTGGCACGTATCATTACAAGGTGGCTGTTGTTGGACCAGGTGGATGGAGTGAGGTAATTCATTGTTTGGTTCTTGATTTTTTCATCAGAAAGCTTCCTGTCTCTTCATTTGTACCTATTTTTACTTGCAGTATTCGGAAGTTGGGAGCATAACGGCACTTCCTGTAGTTCCTGGCCAGTGTTCACCTCCTGTACTAGATGGCAAGGCAAAGGCCATCTCGTTACAGTTGCGATGGGGTAAGTTAGTGTACGAGACCAGAGGTTTCCTCTATATTAAAGGAGAACTGACAAGGTTTTGCAACATACCCTGAAAAAACTAGCATTAGATTGCCGCTTATTTAGGAACATTGTCTTAAAATTTGAGGCCATTTGAAGCATTACTGCCACAGATATGAATTATTTAGTTTCATATATGTGGAGTACCATAGATAAGCTCTGCCATTGGCTGAAACTGCAGAGGCGCTTGGCCTCATTGGCTGAAAATTCAAATTTTGTCAATACAGGACACTGTGACACCAGCGCGGTGACACCATCCTTCCATGGCGCCCTCTTTAACTACTCGTAACTTTTTGTACAAATTTTTAAAAAAAGGTTTGTTTGCGCCAATCGTTTTATTGGCATCAATTCTATAGAATTACACACTTTCCAGGGTATGTTACAAAACTTGTCAGTTCACCTTTAAATACTTCCATAAATTCTAAGAAAACGTTTCAATCTTTTCAACTCGCCATTCTTCTACTAGCACATCCTGAATACAATGGTGGAGCTGCAATCACTGATTTTGAGGTGGAACTGACCAATCCCGATCAGAGTACGAGGATAGCGTACCGTGGCCGTGACACCGAATGCGTAGTAGCTGGACTATCTCCAGGGAAACCGTACCTCTTTAGGGTTCGGGCCATCAACAAAGCAGGAGTAAGGCTTAAATTTCCTTTCATTCATCTAATTCTGTTATATTCACATGTTGTGTGTGATGTCTTCTTGTACAGGTTGGAGCTTGGTCGGAGAATTTGGAACTCCTGAGTGGGGCAGGTCCCCCGGAGCGTCCGTTGGCCCCTGTCGTAACTTGCAGGTCTTCACATTCCGCACAGGTTACTTGGCAAGAACCAATCACAAATGGTGCAGTAATCACAGAGTACCGTTTAGAGTACAGTCAAGCAGAGGGTGCATTTTCGCAGGTTTGATTATAAATAGTAATGTCAATGTTGTGCGAGAATATTGAACATTGTGAATAACAAAACTGTTTGGTGTGTGTTTGCAGATTTTTGCTGGTCAAAACCTCAGCTTTGAAATACGAACATTGGCACCGGCTAGGCGATATGATTTCAGGGTCCAGGTATGATGTTACTCAAAAGATTATGAGTGATTGTATTATAAAGCTGACTGTATGACTTCTAATTTGGTGGTGCGACACAAAGGCTGTTAACAGCGAAGGAGGCAGTGAGTTCAGTGAAACCACATCATGCGTAACCTCGCCATCATTGCCAGGGGCTGTGTCATTGACTACTATTCAGTCCACTGCAACTCCAACCAGCATTCATCTTAGTTGGCAGGAACCGGCTAACCATGGCAGCGAAATAGTTGCGTACAACTTGGACTTTAACGAAAAACTGCCCTCGACAACTGTCCATGGATGTTGTTCGTACACGATGCAAAGCTTGACGCCTGAAACGGTTTACAGGTAAAAGAAATGTTGTCAGTGGTCATCTAGTCAGAGGACAGATGACATATTTATTTTGCTGCAGGATAAAAGTTCAAGCTGTGAATGGAATCGGCTGCGGACCGTTCAGCGCCGTGGTGAAGGCCAACACGAAAGCACTTCCTCCGCCTCCGCCACGATTGGAGTGCATGTTTGCCAGCTATAATTGCATCAAGCTTAAGTGGGGTGACAGCAAGAGCATTGACTTCAACACGTACAGGCTAGAAATAGAAACCAGACATGGAAGGTATGTTGCAAAGTTTAAATTTACCCGAAAAGATGTTCTATGTCACGTTCTATGTCATGTTCAAAGTGTTTATTATCTTTTTCCCACCGAGTTTCATGCAGTTCTTACTCAAAATAGCATCTGAAACAGTTGATCTTAAATTATAGATTGGTTAAAATGTAAGAGTTGTTGAATTATTTTCCCTTGAACGTTGAAATGATATTGCGGCTACAGTTACGGTATTACACTTTGTAAGTAAATTTTGTAATGGATGTTTGTATTTTGTATTTAAGTTACACGACGGTCTACCAGGGATTACTGCACAACCACAAGGTTGTCAAGTTAGCGGAAACGACCAGTTACAGGTTCCGAATCCTCGCTTCGAACGAAGCCGGCGATGGACCTCCGTCGGAGGTGCATGTATTCACAACTACCAAAGCTCCTCCACCTTCTGTTAAAGGTATAATGACTTTAATTCATTGTTCATCTCTTGAACTGTGAAATGAAGTTCTACAGGGTGTCTATTGATACTGGAAATGTGTATTTTATCAGCTCCAAAAGTGATGTCCATCACGGAGACGTCGTGCGCTGTAGAATGGCACTCCGTTAAACCTATGGGGGATGACCAGATCCTCTATCAATTGCAGTTGCTCAATGGACGCCAACAGGAAGGCCGATTGGTAAGAATAAGTACCTAATAAGATTTATTATTACTGTTATCTGATGCGCCTTTCATCATAGGTTTACAAGGGAACAGATACCAGGCATTGCCTGCAGAACCTGGAACCTCGTACGGAGTACCAAGTGCGAGTGGGTGCCATCAGGCTACAAAGGGACTCTTCATCGCAACTTGCGGGCCCTTTTAGCCCCTGTGCTCATTTCACAACACTGTGTAAGGAACTTCCCATCACGCTCGGCGACAAGTCCTCCACGATCCAAGAAGCCATCTTGGCAAAGCCAGCCACGAGCACGGACTCAGGCACCGTAGCCGAAACGGAGAAGATGAATAGTGACCAGAAGTGGGCCATCGCCATCTTCTTCGGCTTCATATTCATCGCTGTGCTCATCCCTGTCCTCATCCAACAATTGCGTACATGAAAAGGCAAGTCTTAAAATGAATGTAGACATTTGTTGTCTGCGTCACCAGGTTCAATTTTCTTGCCCAGTTCAGGACTGGCATGACAGGTGATATGAGTAATTATAACTGCATTTTCCTGTCTTCCTCCATTACATTTGTCGTGAACGACGCATTTGCTTTTGTCCCCTCAGAGAGCTGCTTTTGAGTTTCTGCGCCACTTGGGTAACGTGGAGAGATGAGATAGAATTGAAGGAATTAAGGAAAAATATTTCCAGGCGCTGCTGAAATTTAGCTTCCATAACTATCAAGCAATACATTGTGGGAACCATTTTTGATTTCACATATTCATCTTTTTTATTGATCGCCAGAATTCATACAAATTACAAAACAAAAAAAGAATCTGCAGGGATTATGTTGATAATAAATTTCAGGGAACTGTAATATAACTGGATATTGTGCAATAGATAACTGATGTGTACTGTTATTCGATTGATTAACCTGTAACTACTTACGGGATTATGTACCATCAAACTGGGAGATGAAATTGGAAAATTGTTACGCATGTCTGGGAATTTGTGAGATTGTTTTGCAATTTTAATTTTTAATACTAGTAATAAACAATTTGGGTAAGAAACTTGTCAGTATTAAAAGTCAGCTGTTTATTAAGCATAAACACAGCTGATTTGTTACTAAATAGAAAGAGATCAGATTGTAAAATCAAAATGTTCTTGAATGTAGTTAAGGAAGCTCTCAGAAAAAAGAAACAAACAAACTATAACTCTGGGAAAACCAGGAAAATTGTTTATAATATAAATTGTTATAAACCTCTGTTATATGAGGTGTCATAATCAATGAACTTTGTTTCAGCCAATGAAAACCATGATCTGAACTGTAAGTGGGATCCATAAAAATGACCAAGCAGCGACTTATTTGCCACAATTCTACAACTAATTACATTGGGTAAATGAAAATGAATTAGCTGTAAGCTAGTATATAATGCCACAATTAATACAGTATATAAACAAAATGACTTCCGAAGTTGGGTGTGAATTTTACGAATTGTGGACATTTTTTGCCACTAACTCCGGGATAAACGAATATTATAATTGAAATCATCTACGTATAACATGCTATAATATATGAATGATATTTTCTGATGGAATTATTAGTGATAGTTTTTGATTTTTTTGTGTTTTTTTGGACGAGGGAGCCAAATGAGAAAGAAAGTGAACGTCCGAGCAGTGCTCGTTGAGAAAACGGATGCAGCCACTTATGTGTAATATATAAACATTCACTATCATCATCTACATTTCACCTTTTTGTTTCTGAAGCTTCTGAAGCAAGCCATGTGTTGGTGTATTATTACCCATTTTGTGTTTGGAATTTCAGAGACAAATCGAGTAAAATGAAGAAATTCAAGCTGCGGCTTTCTTAGGTACTACGCGAGAAACTCATGATATGATTGGGGCTCTGTATAGGACTTCCTGTAAAATCAATGAATTATTGCAAAATATCAGTGTGCATCTCGTATATATTGTTCCTGTTGTCCAGTGTGGCACAAAACATTTGTGGACCTTATTGCAGTGATTTTCACTCAGGATTCCCAGTTGTTTGTAATTACTAATTCTGTCACATGGAATTGACACTTTGTGACTTGAGTTTGAACCAATTCATATATTTGACTTGGGTATATTTGGAGTTGTAAAGTTATTTAGGAAAGAATAGAACTGGGAATCCCAAGTTACAAAATACTATTCTTCCAGTTTGTGTAAGTATTTGCATTTGGTTCTGATGACAGTACCTGTTGTTCTGTGCGATATATGCATCTTTCTTGGCAAAAGTGGCCCTCTTGTGTTTGCCAAGTAAAGTCAGCTGAGTGGGAATTGCCATAGAAAACTGTCCATCCATTGTTCGTATGTGCGTGCTTGTGCAGCCATTGCCATGTCGCAGAAAAGTGGCCATTTGTCGTTTTTGAAACCTTCATATGGACATGTAGATTCTGTCAAATCTCGTACAAGAATTCACTATATTTTACACTGTTTCATAACAATTTATCAGATTTTTTTTACCTATTAAAGGTGAACTGACAGGGTTTTGTAAGGTACCCTGATAATTGGTTTGCAAGTAGCTATGTGTGTCCCTTATACACTGGCGCAACCAGAAATCCATTACAAATTAAAAAAAAAAGTTATACGCGTT
>JAQFZQ010003718.1:0-10091 GCA_034696005.1 Glomeris marginata | reverse complement strand
GAAACGTGGTTTTAACGCTAGATCGACTGGTGCATAATACCCAGTGGTGCATCCATCCCCGGTCTCCCCTATAGCTGAAAATGCGTGCAGCTTGCGTCATGTAAAAGCAGTTATATGCTTAATGGTCACGTGGGATTAGGGTGAGCTCTATTTGTGGATTCGCGAGTCAGTTAATGAACTGCGCATGCTCGTCGACGGCCATTTTGATGGATTTTAATGGTATTTGGGCAATTTGACGAGATTCCAGATCTGCGAAGCAATTTGGACGAAATTCGCTGCCGAAGAGATAGCAGCTGTGTTGGGAAAAGAAGAGCTCGGGTTTGGCTCGCAGTAAATTGGCCCTGCCAGTGATAAAAGGGGTTTAGGTCCGTTTGGACCGTTTCCTTATAGTATGTATCATATATATGTGTGTGCGTCTGTGTAGCTACTAACTCTGTAATGGCGAGTAATGTTCCCACCAAGAATGTTCTTATCATGTGGCAATATTGCGCTAGATAAGACGAAAATGCGAAGCACCGTTGCATGGTCCATCCACTCAAATAATGAAATCCTAAACCAACGACATGAGGGATGAAGGTTTATTATCTACTGTGCCAAAGGACACATTACCCACAATTTGCACTCACCAGCGCAGCGAAAACCTCTGATCAAGGACCGTGTAGGATTTTCACCAAATATATACATATAATATCAAATAATCCCTACAATAATGAAAAATGTAAGGTTGTGTGGAATGTATTTGCCTATACAGTAACGTATAATTCCCTAGCTGTAACATACGATAATAGCATCATTATAATTTACGCAACTATAGTTGCTTCAGTGGACTCCATACTATGTTGTGTGGTTCTCCGAAATGCTGTGTAAATGTACTAGGCACGTCCACAAAGTAAGAGTACTCAATTTATTAAAAATCGAAAAACCAATATATCTTTAAAAACTTCACACATTCGTATACATATATTAAACACTATTTTTCAACATAATTGCCTTCCTTCTACATGCACTTGTACTACGTTTACATGGTCGTGCCACAGTCGAAGTATTACGTCATGACGTCATTTGTGAACCTGCAGGGACACAGCGGAACTTGGACAAATACCAGTCGTCTAAGGTTCGCTTTTCCCCCTGGGGGGTCACAATTTGGAATACATGCTTACCGTCGACGTCATGTAAACGTAGTAATAGTGAGCCGAGGGATGAGTTTCTGATACCTTCGGCAAAAAAGTCTCGCTCCAAATTTCGGACTTCTGAAAGAAGCTCAGCTACATTTGCAGGAAAAATAGCAGTAAATATGCATGATATTAATTAGGAGCATTGCTGAAGTTGCTCATAAAATTTGGAAAACCATTGCTAATTGTTCCAGTATGGCATAGAAAATTGTATTCCTAAAATATATTCTTTATATTAATTATTTATGCATTTATATAATGCTGTATTTGCGGGACATGTTTTTGCATATACATTTTGGAGAAGATTTCGTAAATACTGTAACACCTACATTTAATATGATGTAAGCTGTTGTCAGAAGTAATTTTAAGGAGAATGTTGTTGTTATTATACTTTAGATACGAAAACGGAATAGCTGCTGTAAAGCTGACTACTTTGGATTTCTGAGCAAAAAAATAATAGCATCTTCCACTTGAAGTAGAGTAGGACACTTTGCTTTTAAAGTTTAGAATTAAACTACATCATGATGTAAATACACGTGTCATCACGTTACCCTCAAAAACATTTTCTTAATTGATTGATCGTTCATTTAGCATCAACCATGATGAAATTTAATGTCATTTTGGCATGTTGCTACAGCTTTTTAATTCGTTAAATTTGCAGTGTGCCCGTAAATATTTAGGCTTTAATTCATATTTATTCTTGCCATTATTACCAAATATAAAGTGCAATGTTTATTGATGAATGTTTAATTCGTAAATTAAACAATTAATTCCGCAACATTTGATCGTTTAGTCAATGTAATATCAAATAAAGTTTTCATTGTAGGCCATTGCAATTGACACTTATACTATATCTGTTCTCATTTTCACAAGTGGGGAAATATCGATCTTGAAATTGTGATATATGAACATGTATAGACAGCGTTTTCATTAGTTTCTTCGTTGGGAGAAAAATCTCAGTTCAGAAGTGGAAATTGGAGCAAAAATTGCTGCAGTGTACCTGTCAGATGGAATCCAGTAAATCAAGCCATGTAATCCGAATGAAGTGAATTGGAAATTTAGTTTTATGACTGATGGCTAATATAACGTACGGAACAGAAATGATAATATAACATTCAATATTGCCACTTTTGCTAGAAACTTAGTTTATCCGAACTGGCCAAGCATTTCGGATCAACGACGTCCTTATATACTCTGCATGTTTATATTATAGGGTACATATGCGGTACTCTCTATGCCTTCGCAGTTGAATTGTAAATGTCATTTGGAGAAGGAAATTGTACTCGAATCCCAATGGTAAATGCACCTCTTAAAGGCATATACGCAGCAAATGACTCGAAGGAAAGAAAAAATTTACCAATTTGCTATAGGTAATTCCATCAATGTACATATATCCGATTTTTTGTCAGACAGTTTCATGTGAAATTCAATTTCTACATACCTGTCTGCCTTTTTACTTTTGTCTTTATAAATTTGCAACTTAGCCTATAAGGTATACATACGAAACTGTTTCATGCTTTTAAAATTATTTAATAACAATTGTTTAATAAAAAATATGTAAGCTCAATATTCTTAATGATCACAAATATAAGGTTCATCAATACCAATACTTTTAATGTTTTCGCAATTCACATTTCCCTAGTACATTTCCCGGGATAATCGAAAATTACAAATTTGGGTACAGCATTCATTGATATCAAATGATCTTTTTTTAATTTTTTTTATTTTTTTTTTTTTTTTTTTTTTTTTTTGCAATACAGTATATGTCCTTTAAATATTTGTTGAAAATAATGTCTTATTCTGGAAATAGTTTACATATTATAGTATTTATTTATGAATTTTTGTTGTTTAATTTTCATTCCATTATGTCATGACAACGGGGGGGGCGGGGGGGGGGGAGTAAACATGTTCTGTAAACAATTATCGTTCAATGTATGCCAAATTGAATTATATTCTGTATTTGTAAACATTTTAATCTAGATTGGACATAAGAAGTGGCGCTAATATGAGATGTTTAACGCCAGAGTAGCCCATATACAGTATACTTCGATGGCATAATTGAATTTCACCTTCACCTTTAATATTCCTCCCCTTTGTTGAGTGTAATTGCATTCTTATTCATGGCAACTTAAGCCATTTTCAGACTGTTAAATTGGGACGACAAGAAGATCATTAAATTTCCGGTGACTTGGATGCAGATTTCGTTGACTTTTGTCTCGCCTTACTCCTTAAGACGAAATCGGATCGTTTTCGCTGCAAGTACCTATTATTGTTGTAATTAGTCACTTATTCCGGCTTAGGAACCATGCAGATAGTCAACTTTCATTTTTATTGGCAATGGTATAGCCGTTTGCTCGCCAAATTAAATCCTTATCTGCCTGTTCTATGTATTCCCAGTTAGGAACGTCATATATACAAAATGTTGGCTTCCCCACTGTGCTTCCCTGCTGCATTTGTGATTACATTCTTATACTGCCTATTCCTCTCCTATAACAACATTTAGCATGTGAAATATTGGAACTTTAGGTACAATTTCTTATTTATTGATTGTATACAGGGTGAGTCACCTAACACTGACCTGCTCAATAGCTCAAATTGTGTGCAGTACAGGTGAATTATGGTTATGTGCAGGAATAGTGCTTGACTGTGGACTGTCCTGGTTGTGCCTTTAACATTTCAAGGACATTTCATTTCTATACCTTTGATACCATGGCAGATAGGGCCATCACAAACTATTGAGCAGGTCAGTGTTAGGTGACTCACTCTGTATATGGACCCCTGCATGTGTACGATTGGTAACAGCAACATGCTTAGGGCAACATTTGATGACATGACTGCAATCTTTCAACATACCGCGCAATACAAACGACTACATTTATACCCGTTTAGGTTATGATTCGTGTGTCAAAATAATATATTTACTCTGAAATGTAGACCCTGTATCTCAAGGTATTTTTGAAATGTGATCATATGTACATCGTATACTTCTATATAACAGTATTATATTGCTTTCTGTTGCATGCTCGCAATTGCTGCTTGCGTTTTGCCGTATTGCGCATGTGTACTTTTGCAACAAAGCCTCGTGTTCCAACCAATTTCCGTTTGTAAGCTGGTTGCATTCAAGATTTTATTCACAAACAATGAAGCGGTATCAAAATGACTGGGTACATGGAACCACGAGTGTATTTCGATTGAATTGCATCTTCCTCGAAAATATATTGGTAATCCGAAATGGGATGTCACGTATTGTCCGCAAGGTTTCTGCTAGCTGCAGTTTCTATTTTAGGAACTAAACAAGCTCAATCATATTCGAGTCAATGCGTTGCAAATCAATAAGTGCACTGAGTCATTCATATTTCAAGTATGTGTTTTGAACAGAACGGAATCCATAAATGAATAATATTTGTAGTCAGCTGTCGTTTGCCAATAAACATTTGTGGGTGCACTCCTGAATTCCAGAAACTTAAATGCATTTTTAGATATACAACTTATAATAGAAATCAACAGATGGAGCACTTGAACTTACTACCGATTCAAAATGTACAGACTACTGACTTTAATATGGATTAAGTGTATATGATCTGAAAGATAGAGGTTAACGTAAGGATTTTCCCAAAAAGTTGTACGTAAAGTACGCAAGATATTATTAATAAATTGCAGCAACACTTTTTTTTCATTTTCTGCACAATTGGTTTATTCAATATTATATTTTAAAACCATGTATACTTACCTAGTATTTGGATTTGTCTCCAGAGTAATGTTGTGTCTGTCATTTAGTTTGAGTTTTAAAAATTATTTTCTCAACACAAATTATTAAGTATTTTACAAACAGGTGTCTCTTTCTGGCTCAATTGATTGCCAATCATTGGACCTTCTTCATTTTGCTGTCATTTTCATGCTGGTAACTCCGAACGCCTTGTACCTAAGTTGCATATTTCCGCAATTACCTTTAAAAATAATTAAGAAGGCAACTTTGCCATGATGCCTCGCTCAAACATTGTATTCCTATTGATTCTGTGACGTCACACAGTTTTCATCCGCGAGTGAAGCAACCAGGCCGAACGAGCCAATCGGGAATTGTAGTATTCTACTCTTGCAAGATAGTATACCGTATATTTTCTAACATAAGCCGGTCTCCAATTGAAGAAACTTTATGGTAGATGTTCCAATATGGAAAGTATAAGCAGTGGAATGGACCAAACTTGTAGCTCACTCGGTAACAGTTTTGGCTGATTTGTACTTTTATCCAAGGTATATGTGTGTTTTAATTACATTTCAAATGAAGAACTTTAAGCACTGCAGGGAAGCGTCTGGTTAAAATGGCTACATGTATGTATTTTTGATGTGCCTATTGATGGCAGATGTTCTGCTTCCCTGCAGTGCACAATAATGTTGTTCACATGAAATGTATGTGCAACTCAAAGAAATACCAATACAAATCTAATTACGTGTTGTAAAGTGCGCTACAGGATATAGTCCCCCACCGTTTTGCATTTTGCTACTATTAAGGACCGTCCAACTATTTGTCCACATGTAAAATGATATATGAACAGTATTGATGCAAAAGTTATTGGAACATCAATGACCTTGAGGATGAATGCGAAGTTCACGTTTGGTGTCACATTTGAATCGCCTTCATGGAACTTGTGGAGTGAAGTGAACTCCGTTTCCAAACATATCTTACCGTTCCGCAGTTACTCATTTGTAAGAGACTTTTGTCCCACCTTATATTGTAAATGCTTGTCAAATAATATACAAAGCTCTAACCAATGACAGATCGTGTGTGGTGTTTTTGAGCCACGCCTATAATAAAGCTTCGTCATGGAAGGTGTTTTACTGTTTTCTGTTTAGCGTGCATGAAGGTGCACCGCGTGTTGCATTGTTTCTGTTTTGCACGATTGTTTCCTAGCTTCCTTAGATCACTTCCTTCCTGTAATTAAAGACCATCTCCAGTAATTGGTATCCGCCTTTCGGAATTACTACTCGAACATCCAATTTTTGAATTAGTCGCAGCTTAGCAATTAGCGCCAATTGTGTGCCTTCACTCCGGATGACCCATGGATAATGACGACCGTTAAAGCTGCTATTGTTTTGTTCGTGGGAACATCAAGATCAACTGAAGTTTGGTCGCTATTCAAGCAAATTGCAGCTCATTTTCACTATTTACTGCCATCAAGTTTCGACTTTGGAAACCATCGAAATTTCTGATGGCGCGCACACCAACCATTTATTAGCCTGCTTTCATATCCGCGAATATATTCGGTGAGCTGCTGCGAAAATCGCACAGCTTCCATTTTGGCGTCTACGACACTACACAGCTTATCGATTTTTGACTTCGGTGCCCCTTATTAAAAACTGGCTAATTTGGTACAACTGTGTTAAAAAAAATTAAGCTTGCCATGCAGCTGGGAAGAAAAATGACTCCCAGCACCCTCAAGTGTACTCCCTGTAAACTACGTACAGTCGTGGGGAAAACAGTTGTCAGTTGTCACTGTTCACCAATGTTCACGGCAGTGCTGGATAGCCACGCTAATGATTGCAACCCCCCTCAACTAATAGCTCCATAGACCTGCATGGGATTTTTAGTTAAGGGGGATTACAATTGGGGGCGCTGGCTATCCGGCACCGCCGTGAACCTTGGTGAACAGTGACAACTATTTTCCCCACGACTGTACATCAAACATGGACTGGTCTATGTCAGGGGACTTAAAGGTGAACTGACAGGGTAAATTTCTTGCAACCGATTACTCATAAAAATTTGCTATGCATGAACAACACGTATTTGCACATGTTAAATTTTTTTCTAATTCTTCCACCGATTCCTTTTTTTTTTAATAAAAATTCGCAAATTTACCCTAAAAATTGGTTCTTAAACGTCCTCACGCAGTCAAAATTTACATCCTGGACAGTGCGTATATGGCATGACACTTGCCTATAGTTATTCTTTCTTGAACTCTGGCTGTCTTCCAACCTCTATTTCTGCTGTTTGCAATCATCAGTCCATTTCATATAAAGAACTGCTGGAGATGAGCGTTTTAATTTGAGACAAATGCGTGTTTTTTAGTGCACAGTATTCTCTTTTGCGGGTGATGCAACATTATTGACGAAATGGCAGAGCAATTATGTCTTCGGAGTGGAATTCGGGGAATAAATCAAAGTTGACGGTGAAATCGGATGGAAATGATGATTCTGTTCCGAGTGAGCGCAGATTTTTCCCTCTATCCCTGCCCTTTCCATATCAATTGCAATTGCTGTAACCGGACTTGGTTCACGCATGCGAAAATAACGCTCCGTTTTGGAGGAAATGAACTCGCAGTTCATGCCCCGGTGACGTCCCCATTCTTATATAATGTCAGCTTTCCATGTCTATTACGTTTCCCTGCATGCCGTTTGTTTGATCCGTGCACGCATTTTCTATTTTCTTTCTTGTTTATCATTTATTTACGAGATCTCTTCGATGACCTGGAAATGTACAGCAAGCTTAGCAATCCCTCCATTTTCGCCATATCCACAGACTCACACTCGCTTTTGAAGTAAACCGCGTTTTTCAAGACGCTGTGCCTATGGGAAACGTTATAATGCGAATGAAAATCTTATGAACTATAAAAATATGTTTCTGTCAGAGTTCCCCAGTGTTCACTTTGTCTATAGAGACAATCAATCGTATCCACATTAAATACCTAACCTCTCATGTATAGTGGGTCCTGAAAGACGTGGATGGAAAACAAAATCCTGGTTCGTCTGGCATAAATAAGCAGGAGTTGAACCTGTTTAAGATGGAATGCTTGACTATAGAAGAGAGATTAACCCAGTTAGCCCGAGTTAGCCATCATTGCTTCATTTTGAAACCTAATTATAGTAATACCCAACCATTCTTATCGAAATGCTTAATGTAAATATGAATTAACAAGAGTTTTGTGATGACCTCTTCCCTTGACTTGTGGGACAAATTTATTTAAATTATGTAGCCTATATATAGTTTCTGTGATTGAATATTGAAGCAGAATGAATATAAATAAGCAATTGTAAATAAACGATTCTCTGTAAGACCTGTGAACCGAAATCGTAAAATTGTACATGCATATTAGCATTTGAAACTTTTCAATAAACCTAATTCGTGTTTTCATTGGCTGAATATACAGATTCTGTTGAATTTTCACACACAGGCAAAGTTGAATTCCTATAATGTGTGCATTTGTGCGGTTTTACTGTCATTGCTGTTCATTAAGAATATGTGTTGTTGCTTGGTGAGGTTCGATCGTATATAGTGGTGCATTCGTGATATAATTATCTCGTACTTGCAACATAGACATAAGATGAGGAATCACAATAGTTTACACCTTGCTCTTGAGGTATTTTCAAAGGAAGAAACCGCAGGCACTTGGGTCCCTTTTCCTCTGCAAATACATCAAAAGCAAAATGTATCCTATATATATTATTTAACCTATACTAAGGACATAGAACATCAGTGATGATGTGACACCAATTTCTGCTGAAATAGGATTGCAGTATACTACTTATAAGCAGTGAAGATTTTTCAAGGATAATAAATAATTCCTAACAGCTGTAATATGGAAACAGTTAATAAATAATATTATGAAGAAACAACAATGTCATAGTAATTGAGTTGTAAATTTATAACATTTCATTTTTTCAATGATAAAGTGGGAAAATTGGCTAATTTTTGTAAATGAAGGCCATGAAGGAAATTTGGAGAGTAGGCAACTGATTTTAATTTCTAAGTAATGTCTATAGTTATGCATGCAATATAAAATACAGTAAATTTGAATAAGTTTTAGTGTTCACGTTGCAGTCTTGTATACAGAAGGCTTTTTGCTGTGCAACCTAAGATTCCTTTTCAGTATAATAAATTTTGGATGGGACATTTGTTCAATACACTGCACTTTTTTTTGTATTTTGGAAAGCAAAAGGAAATTTAAAATTGCAGTCCACATCTACTCAGTGCATTGTGCAGTTGTGGGAGGTGGAATGGGTTAGTTTTCTATTCTTTGGTTTGATTATGTCAGACGAAGGACAATTTATTGGGAACTATTTCTCCGTGCCTTGCTTGGAATCTTCTCCCATGCAAAAGCTCCACAAATCTTCTCTTTCTTTCAATGCTCATCTTCCGAATTTCGCTTGGTTTTATTCTCCTTTGGGAGGAGATGAACCTCTGAGGATCGGACAGCCAACCAGAAACCTGCACTATTTGCACAGAGTCTCAATGTCTATATACTATCTAAAACCAATACTGATCTTTATGACATCTGTACATTCGTTGTTTATACTACTGTTTTCTTATTGTTTGTCATTCATAGTTGTTGTCATCAAACGAACTTTGCTAAATTTCTACCCAAGAATCAATAAATCTACTGTTTCCGGTTTTATCGATCTGTACGTTTCCCACGTGTCCATCTACTTTTCCCATGCAGTTGCTTATTCTGACTGCGTTTGTGCTACTGGAAATCAATGCGGGTTTCCGCATGCAGGAAGTTGTTTAGGAAACTATTTACTGTATGCTGTGCCATATATTCCTCGCAAAATGGATATTTTATTCAAATTTGCATTTGATGGGGTACACTTGGAGTGGGCTTTCTACACTGATGTCTTACTAAGAGTGCATATTAAATTAATTCTGCAGTAAATAAAATGGAATTTTCTTTTATATGGTAAAATATCTAGGTACTATAGGGGTATATACAGCACTTATTACGCATGCAACAATATTTAAGGGAACGCTATAGAGACGATAACCCTTAATATTTAATTTATTGCACTTGCGTTTGGAAGTTTGTAAACAAGTTAGGTGTGATGCTATAAATAACATTGTAAGTAGTACTGCAATATAGGGGAGACCGGGGATGGATGCACCACTGGGTATTATGCACCAGTCGATCTAGCGTTAAAACCACGTTTCTA
>JAQFZQ010003717.1:0-10094 GCA_034696005.1 Glomeris marginata | reverse complement strand
CCCTGACCAATCCATCTGATTTCCCTGATCTTAAGATATGCAAATTTCTTGTATTACAAAATCATTTAACATGCTACGAAAACTTCGCAGAGGAAACTGAATAAATTCCAGGATTCTAATATTTACTCCAAACTAAATTTCCATGACCACAATGTAAAATATTTGAGAATTTAAGACAAATTATGTCAATATTGGCGTAGCGTCTTGGATCACACTAGGACAAATTTAATATGTAAATATTGTAAGAAATGCTGCAGCACATCATGACATCATTATCAATAATTTATATAATTACGTTGAAGGGAAAACGAAGTGGGCTAAGTGCCATGTTGCTGCGTAGACAAAGGGCGAAAACGTGCAAAAAGCGTCCGTCTACTGCGGTGTTGCTTTGGCACCTTTGGACCTGCATGCACCAATGGGAGAGCGTAGCGGCTCCGCCAATTGCGCGTGTTCGCCGCCCTCGCAAGCGCCGCCCATGCATCCACTGGGGGATGTTTCGGAAACACGCCGCCCGTCAAGTCTGTCAATTGTTGCAACTGATGCGGGGTGAGGTTTTCGGACAAAAGTTCCTCAGAAGACTCCAGAGCGACAGTTGATTCTGAGCCAGAGGTGGGAACGGGTAAAGCAGGCGATGCATCCATCAGAGTATCAGCTGGGTCATTGCAGGGAGTTGGAACGGTGTTGGTAAAGATGGGCGCAAAGTGGAACTGCGAACAGACCACATAACCAATGACAGGGTCGGATGACGAAACACACTGGAACTTATCCATGGTTGTGGGTGTCATGATGCATACGGCTCCACTGGGCTTGTGGATGATTCACGCTTGCAGCTCGAACTGCCAGTCTTTGCTAAGCAGCATGCCAACAGGAAGCGGGTCGGAGATGACAATCCGTGGCATAATGTGGCGAATCTTGCTGATACGGGGTGTGGCGGTGAACCAACCGGAAGGGGTGACTGTGCCACCAGCAACGTTGAAATCACCACCAAGCCAGGGGTGAATGGTGAAATTAGGTGGAACAAGTGAAGCATGCATAAGGGTGATGTGTGATCCATAGTCGGACAGAGCATCAACAACAATGTTGTCGTTGATGGTGATAGGAACCAAGCAGATTGGGTGGAGCGACACAGCTCACTGATGGTTTAGGCGGTGTGGATTGTACAGTAGTCTTGGTTGAAAACGTGGACGATGCGGATGTCGAGGAAGATGCACACTGAGAATTAATACCTGTTGACTCGAGTCTTCTCCAGACTCCAGGGATTATATCACAATTTGCTTGCTCTGTGTCCACATATCCAGGTGGGCAATACTTATGGGGAGCTTCCTGTTGCAGAAAGTTATGAAGACAACATGCCGCCTTGACAACGAAGTCTACATTATCCGGTTTCAAGCATATTGGTCTCCTGAATATACGCCATCTAGTGAATTGCAATGCATTAGTAAAACATATTTACTGGGTTTAGTATGCTACACCCCCTTCCATACCGAGCAGTCAATATTCCAAATGTGTTCTCAATAACTCGTCTTGCTCTAGATAACCTATAGTTGAATTTGCAGCGCAATTGGGTGAGTTCCTTTGCAGGAAATAGACGCATCATAAAGGTTTTTAGGGGGAACCCCTCATCTGCGACTAAGATGTAGGGCATCATTTTGCTGCCACCTGGAAGGCATGCATCTGGCGGTAACTTTAGGTTTCCATTATTGCTATGATTTAATAAAGTCGGACTCCTTTGATTTGGAATTTTACAGTGCCCGACTATGTGCAATGATTACCAAGTTGGCTGGTACTGAAATATCCAGAATCACTTTCTCTCCCGCAGCCACCAACTTCAACTACACTGAACCTGTAGTCAGCTGTGCAAACTGCCATTAATATGATACTATGGAAGTGTTTATAGTTGTAGAAATTTGAGCGGCTATTTCCAGGAGCCTGAATATACAGCGTGAGGCACCTAAGAATACCCAGGCGTTTATTTCGCAAACCATTGCGAGTTTGGCAAAAAGAATGCCACTTGTATCTGGAAATCACATGTGAGGAATCTGAAAATGTCATTTAAAATGACCTTGAGCACCGTCTTGAAGGTCATTGGTGCTCAATCTTTGAAACCGCTGCTCGGAATGCTGAACTCCAGTCTTCTGAGGTCTTATTGGTTTTTGCTAATATTTCTCTGATATTGTCAATAGTGTCTTCAACTGTCTGTCCAATTTTGCTTAACACATAGACTGCAATTTTCAATTTATCGGCTGTCAGGATCTTTCAAGAATTGCAAAATGGTAGGGTTTTAATTATTTGGATAAATGCACTTGTTATTTCTCATTGTTTTGCATAGAAGAAAGTTATCTTGTCTTCTTGACAGGCCTCCATAGTGTCCACTCCCAACTTCTTGGGAGCACAATGATCAAATGTTAAGAGGCACACAATCATTACTGTTGGCGTCAAATTCATTATTGAATTTTTGATGCTAGTCTTCATCGATTTGGGTTGCTGTTTACACTGTTTTTCCCAAGGTTGCAACATACCCAATACCTACGTTCATGCATCATGTTTGTTGCAATGCCATTCGCTCATTCCTTTTCAGACAATGGTTCGTGGTGGCTGATTTGCTTTTTACGGATGTGATGAAGAAAGCAACAGCAATTGCGTTTATCTCTTTTTGATAGCACATGATCGTGTGAATGAATTCGCTGTTTCATATGGCATTCCACACTACATGTATGCTGGACATAAACAGATGCTGCTGTCAAGGCCAAAATAGGCATATTGTAATGCTGGTTCATCTTGGCTAACAGGCTCAATATGTCTAATGAGCGATATGTGTACCACACAGTCAGCAGTCTGACATCAACAAATCAGTGTTCTTTACTGCATACATAAAAATAAGACCAAGTGCAAACATTCCATTAATTTATTGCAAAATACGATTTTTTACAGACGATATAATTGACATCACACATAATGGCAAAACCATTTCATTTATATTGCACAGCAAATCCTCAAAAACACACATCGTTTTATGGGTCTTCTGAAAATATTTCATATTATATGCCCGCATGCAGCAAATACCACAATTACAGAAATAAATATATTTTTAACTGTTACAAGGGGCTCACTGTTCATGTACACCATCACCCTGCCATCTTCTTCCAAGATTTCAAAAGGGGTCTTGACAGCTAAAATCTGAAAGAGAAAAGAAAAATCATGTCAAACACTAATGCAAATAGTTTTTTCCATAAAACGTTATTTATACCGTTTTCCTAAAAATATCTTCAAAGTTCTCCCTGCAGAGGGTTGGAATCAGCTTTAAAATATATCACTGCATAAACTGTAGCTGAAATGTTAACATCCTATTAATAAAAGACAATATATACATATATTTATTCACGCATTCATTGACCTACCATCTTGATTAGGATTCGATTGCATGCCATCATTGTAGATTTTGGTCAATGCCTTTGCTCAGCCTGTGGAAGCCAATTGCACAATGGTTGGTCCATACTGTGCAATATTGACTTCAAATTCGAGAATCATGTCTTTCCCAGCGAGCCGTTCAAATTCTCTGAATGACTTATGGCAACATATTTTTACAAATTGTGGCACATTTATAATGTTCAATTATAGTCACTTAATTTTTATCTGTCAAAAATGGATACTCCAATAAGATGTTGGCAAGTGTATGTTCGGATACAAATTTTTGACGAACTGAAAAGGTCCGTCTCATTTGGCCTGCTACATGCTCACTGGGATTTGCTTTCTTAGCCTCTTTGGCTAAGAAAGTATGATGTGCCTGCAAGCTGGCCTCGTCTTCAAAATCCACATCCACATTTGTAGCGACATTTCCCTGTTACATCAAATTTATTCACAAACAGGGAATACTGTCGTCTAGTCTCAATGATTTACATTATAAATTGTGTACAATTCAACACAGGTGATTGCATTTGCATGTGTAAATCAATGTTAGGGATGTGCCAGTAGAATTACGTGACCTTGACCTTGCAACTTATTGTCAAGGTCATTCAATTCATATCTCACAAACTAAGAGTTCCAAAATGAAAGTAATTGAGCATCCCTTAATTAGTCTAGTAAATTCTACAGTTTTGCACCTATGCACAGGTGGCATGCAGTGAAGCTGTGTGCAATGTTCTGCCTGTCTTTGCACATTCTTCTTTTCTATATACATAGTCAAATCCACCTGAACCCTGGTTTACACTTTTTACATTGATTAGACTAATTCAATATGTTCTCAGCAACCACCAATAAACCAACAAACTCCTGGTCTTGAACCCGAGACAAAGCATCAACATGGTGCAGCCAAGTGGCTGGATGATGCTGAACCTCAAAAGTATACTGCAGGAAGGATTCAGACCATTGAAAAAGACGACTCATGCTCTCACAAAATTTAAGCAACCATCTCATCACCATGTGGTCTGTCACCAACAGGAACTTAATCCCCATGAAGTAAATAGGGAAACAATCCACCGATCGGTCGGAAAACAGCTAACAACTCCAATTTGGTAGTTGTATAGCAAACCCAACATTTGATAATCGTTGTGAAAAATAAACCACAGGATGATCCATCTGCACCAAAACTCCAGCTACTCCTGTTGCGAAAGTGTCAGTATGAACCTCAGTTGGCAGTACTGGGTCAAAAGTTCGTAAAACAGGGCGAATAGTAATATTTTTGATAGTTATGAAATGCGTTTTGTTGCTCATAGCCCCACTGAAATGCCACCCCAGCCTTCAACAAGTCACAGAAATAAATGATTTTATTCTGAAATTGTTACATAATAAAAGCCTTTGCAATTTTAATGTGTTTTTTTTGTTGAAATGACGGGTCATATTCGATTTGTAGTGGAAGTGAGCATTGCAAATACAGCACACAAATAGTGCCTCTTTGCTATGGCACACAGCATGTCGATTTAAATTGCTCATTAAGTAAATCGCGCTGTTGCATTCATGGCACTATAATGGTGCTATTTTCTCGTGTACTGTCTTAATGTGATGCTTCAAACTGCTTGAACTGCTCAGTATTTTCCGACAATGCTTGCAGCAGATAGTCGTCCCGCATTCTCCTTCATGGACTTTGAGTGCTCTGTACAAGTTGTACTGCTTCCCACATTTGGCGCACCGATACTGGATGGCAAGGTGTTAATCAACTACAGAACTAACATGTATAGTCATGTTTATGATGTTGTTTACTTACACATTTGGAATCTGGATTTAAGTTTGATATTTCACCGAGCACAGCCTTTGTCTCTTCAGCCTTCTTGCAATACAACTGAAAAACAATTTAAACACTATGCATACATATGTTACAGTGAATTTGAGGAAGCAGGGATTTTACATAACTCCTAGGGATTTTGCAGTCACAGCTGCACCCGAGATTTTGCAAAACCACTAGGAGTTTTGTAAAATCCCCGATTCCTCAAAATCACGGTAACATATACAGCAGATGGTAGCATTATAATGACAAATGATGTTCACCTCCTTTTCTGTAGCTGTCATATTTTTCCAGACACCAGCAACACGTGTGCTTATTTCTCCAAATGTTTGCCTACTGGTAACAATATTGGTCTGCTAAAACAAAAAGTGAAACTGCAATTTTAATTTCAAAAAGGAAACAATTAAAAACTATCAACACTGCATTAATCATTTAAGTCTGTAGATGTGAACAAAATTAGCAGAAACCGTTCGGTGCGAACAACCAATACGTACCTGAAAACACTGCAGTTTTTGAACTGCAATTCAGCAAAACTTTAGGTTTGAACTGCAGTACTGTTTAGAACTAGTTTGAATATGCATTCACAAATACTGCAGTTTTCTGTAGAAATAAAAACGACAGTTACTTGGAATTTTACTGAAACTTCAGTTGTTTTGTAAAGCAGTTCGGCTTTTGAAACTGCAGTTTGAAAATATACAACTGCAGTTCTTTATGCAGTAACATACGATCCACACTTGACGATGATGTTATGGAGCATTAATTTAATGTAAAGTTCTGTAACAATTGTCATCGAGTGTGGATCAGTGCAAACATTTTTAAATCTCCAAATTATTGCTGCAGGTTTATGCAGGGGATTAAAAAAGATATACAAATTTGGCAACTTGTGACATCATTTATGGACAGCCCCTAAGCAGAGACGTGAAACAATTGCGTTCAAAATTATGGATGTCTTTTATAATAATTTTTGTATTTTTAGGAGGCAACCTTATTGAAAAATGCTGTTCCACTATTTCAATTCCCATAACATTGTTTTCGTAGTGGTCTCTTCTAATAGGGAAACAAATCGTATTTGCTGAATAGCCCTCGTATAATTCAAGTTGTTGGAATAATGTTATGATTCATTTCACGCATTTCTAAACAGTTTTTATGTTCCTGTGCATAAAAACCAACAGTTTTAAACGGTAAAATTTGTTAAGAATAAGATACTCACCTTTGTCCGCATTTGTTCACATAAAAATGCACTGTATGCAAAGTAATGAAAGAATACATTACAATCATGAAATTTGAAAGATGGAATTTCCAAATGATTTCATGAATCTCAAAGATTAGATTTAAAGGATTGAATCTCAAAGATTAAAATGAAAAGATTAGATTGAAAATATGAAATGCAAAAAATACATTTAAAAGTTCGAATTTCAAAGATTACATTGGTGGAATACGGTTACCTGGGGGGATATCTTTGAGGTAGTGGCGTCTTTTTCCTGCGTATTTCCACCGTGTCGTTGCATGCTTCAAAAAAAAAAACCGTGCAAAAACACAAGAACAACGCCCCCGTCTTCGTATTTTAGGCGCGTAGCTGCAAGGAATCGATCGATGTTGGCATATATATCGATATCGGATGCCCATGGCTCCGCCCACCGCAGTATCGATACACATGAATTTTGTAAATATGCGTGCAGCGCAGATAAGGATTTGATAGTCCTTTAGATAGTCCTGGAACTTTCTAGCCTCTTCTACACCGCATGGGCCCTGCGTAACACCGGCATCCGCATGCAACTTTTTGGCAAGGGTTCCTTGCAGAGCCAACCTGCTGTCCCTAACATCTTTGTACAACTTTTCGTTTTCAACAGTACAATTTTTGCTTTTCTCCAAAGCAGCTATAGCCACAAAAAGGGCCCTTGCCATACATAGTTCATCGTTGTTTACGATTGTAACTAGGGATTTTTTCGATGTGCCCAATCAGCAGGATCCATGATTGTTCGGTTTCCCATATGTTTGTGGGTCTTTCCACTTTCTTTTGGTGGCATTTCGGCGTGGATTATATTTAGCCGGACCTCGCCGCCTTCCATCAGGATCTTCTCGTTCGAGTTCAATATTTTGCATAGTGCGCTGATGACCCTTTCGTGGTCGAACACTGATGCCACCATGAATTCACCGTTGTACGCACTTTTCATGCCCTTGGCATCCGTGCTCACTCTAATTTACCCATTACTTCTTGACCCCCTCAGCACATCTTTAAAAATTTGGTCCATTATTTCATAGAATCTAACTGGAAACGTTGACGGATCGATGCCCTGCATATTTTTGAACTTTACTTAATGATCTTCATAGTCCAGTTTGTATTTTTGTGTGGTGCAGCCTTTTAATTGTTCGTAGTTCGTAGTAGTTACTGAGTGAATCGTTGTCGTATTCCGCATGTTGATGGGGTTCGGGTGTGATGCTGTATTGCCATTCAGGCCCCTTATTGGTTTTGCTGATGTTCATACGCAGTTGTTTCGACTTATTTGGTGTTTCATCTGCAGATTTTCTTTTAGTCGATGATGGACCAGGTTGGGAATCATTGTTTTGCCCTCCGGTTTGAGCTACAACCTAACAGTTTTTAATGTTTCATTATATCGAATACATCATTTTACCAACATAGAATTCAACCACTTACTGTAGGAGCTTTCTTTTTTAATATTGACCGCACAAATAAACTTTTGTTTTTTGTTTTGCCAGTAGTTTGCATATTCTGAAAATATAAGTGTTGTTTTGTACTTATTGTATGTATACACACTCACACATGTATATATTAATATTTGCCGACAAAACCCAGATGGTCCTGTATGTTTGTCTAAAGAATATTTCATATATTTCATTTAGGTTTCAAAGGTTATGTATATGTATAACAAGACATACCGATTTCAATGGTACAACAGGTGGAACACAATCACTTGTGTTACACATTGCAGTGTTTTGACCCATAGGCTAACAAAATACATATATATTTATTATTTATAATATTATTTATAGTGATTTCTGCATAGTGATTTCCATTACATTACATACCATGTTCATCTCGAAACTTTCTTCGTCCATAGCAAAAAAGTTGGCCAACTCTTCATTATTGAAACCCACAATCTATACATATATGCGTATTTATATATTTATGAATGTTATATGCAGCATATTAGCAATTAAACACAGCATATTTACGTACATAATAATTGTCAAACTTCTGTAATGCACTGGTAACCACCTCACTCTAAAATTCATCCTCATCGTGAAACATATTCTATATAGTACACACATATATTTGTATTTGGTATTTAAAATGCAATCTGTTATGTACCATATATAGTTGACATATATACCTTATAGACATAGATATATAAGCAATAATTATTGGTGTAAAATGCTATTCCTGTCATGGATGTCTACCTATGGAGGGTTATTTATCTGTTTTTCTCTTTTTGTATTGCAATGCTATCAGACCAATGCCATTTATCTTGCAATACATATTGAAGTAAAATGCAGTTTCTGTCATGGATTTCTACCTAGTAAGTTATTTTTTATTTTTATTGTTTTTTTATATATTGTTGTAGAACCTTGTGATAATAATGTTTATTTATAGGAATTGTGAAAACACAGTTATACGCGACTGCGGCCATTTTAGACAACGTTCACCAGAATGTATGAAGTCACGTGTATAATTTATATGTATTTATAAGCCTTGTAATTTTTCAGGCTATTGACTGCATATGATGGTCCAAATGAAGATGATGATGCAGATGATGAACATGATGCAGATGATGAAGACGAGTCAGGGATGGAAGATTGGGGTGAATCAGATGGATATGACAGCGATAAAACGGTCATTTTTTATATGGGACCGTTTAAAAATCAACAACCACCAACACCACCATTAAAAGAAAAAGATGAACAGGAGTCAGCCCTCATGGACCAAGATGGTCCAGATGTAATTTTTGAAAAAAATTGTATATTTTGTTGGTTAGGTGTATTTATTGTATTTGTTGTTTGTTTTTTTTTTGTTTTTGTTTTTACTCATTTCGTTCCACATGTTTGAATAGTTGTAAAAAACCTTTTTCTTTTTTTAAATATGGTTTCAGAAAATTATTTTCATAAACACAGTAACAGGAATAATAATAATACAACATACTAATATGATAAAACAAAACATAATATAATAAAATACAATAACAAAATAAAGTAAAATAACAACATACAATACAATAAAGTAATACCGCTTCACCGCAACACACGAAGTTCATCTCCGCAGAATGGACCATAATAACCCTCTCGGTCCATTTTTTCCAACATCTGTAACTCCGTAAAACATCGAAAACACAACTGGGAACTTGTCATTCACCACGAGACTGGTAGAAACCAAGTCCCTCTTTAAACATCAACTTCCGCAGAGGTCATCAAAGCAAAGGTAAATTCCGTAGATGAAAGTTTAACCCACACCAAGACAAACCATTATTAACAACCAGGAACAGTTTGGGTCTGTTCCACACATCTCAACTTTAACATCTTCACTTCAACCCCCCCCCCACAAGGCAACTAACCAAAAACAATTCCAACACAACAAACTTCAAAACAACAAACGGGAAAAAGGAAACTGTAGAAAATATCCCTCACAGAAGATGGCAAGCTCATAGCGACTCGCTACAGCTCCAGATACCCACTACGAAGGTGGTACTTTCCTCTACCTTAGTGGCCTTACTCTCTTCGACTTCTTCGGAGGTGGTAGTGTCAACCCAGGAACTACAGAAGGGTGGTACAGAGCAGGGGGGTTACAGCTCTATGGGAGAACGGGTGACGATCAGGAGGCCGCCATTGTTAGTTCGCCGCTCGACTACTAGGTGGCGCACGT
>JAQFZQ010003716.1:0-10099 GCA_034696005.1 Glomeris marginata | reverse complement strand
AACACAATAAAAATTCAGGTAAAGTACTGGGAGAAATCAAAAATATCGAAAAATACCCTGTCGGATGTCCTTTAAGACCTACATCTAATCCTGCCCTGTGTCGATGCATACTTTATAAACCTCTGGGATTGATAAAAACTTGTAAATAAATTCATAACTAAAACGAACCCATTTCGTGAAAAAGCGAAAAACACTTTTATCGATAACTCGATTATATCGATTAACCCCCTACACAGTGTTGTTTAAAAAAAGAAAAGCAGAGTCACGTTGAGGATTTTTATAAGCTTATATTACTAATTTCTCAGAGTGGGTGGGTACTGGGAGGGGCGTTAATTAACGACTCCTCCCCTTTTCTTCTTGCATTAGGACACTGTGTGATGCGTTGTAATGCGTTATGCCCGTATATATACATAAACATAGACCAGGTTGTATTTAATCGCCATAAGAAGGGGATGAGATGTAAAAAGCGAACAATGGGGGTAGAGGGGGTGGGGGATAATATATAAAAAAGGGTTAATGTTGCTTTGGAGGGAGAGATGGATTTTTAGAGGGGAATGTTGCAATCCACCCCCTTTTTCTGCTAAATGCCGATGAATATCGACACAGATATACAGAAAAAAAGAGGGGTACAGCTTCTTTACCCCCTTTTTTTTGTTCAACGTTGCGACACTCGATCTTTATCCCTTCCCCCTTTTTTTAACATCTCTTTCTCATCCTCCTTAATGATAATTTTGCTCAGAAGACGCCCACAATCATCCCCCACTTCTTCTTCTCCTTAACCCCCACTTTTTTTTTGCTTTGAAGCCCCAGAAATCGATTAAAATTACGACGAGTTCAGAAATGAGGGGTGGGTTTTAAATATATATGTAGTGTAGGCCTATACTTTGTCTCACCCACATCTTTTAGCTCTTTTACCCCCTTATTTTGTCTTCTTTTTCCTTTTCCTATGGGTGTGTAAGTATCCACACACACAAACCCTGTATAACCCCCTCTTTTCTCTTTTGGTGCACGATGATAAAAATGGAGTCGTTTTATGGAATTACAACGTGATCGGAGCGATGCTCAAACCTGATTGGTTGAATCACTCGACTTCAGCTTTATTATACTGTTAGCGTTATTACAATTATTATCCTTTTTTATACACTTTTATTTTTCAACCCACTGTAATTATATACAGTGTGCGTAGATATACATCTGAAAAACTTGTTGAAAGTACTGTATTTACAAGGGAAATGGTCCTAAAATGTGTTTATGCGTTAAAGTGAAATGGCATTTGTGTTTTACGTTCAATTGGGTCCCATGTTATTATGTTATTTTATTTTATTTCTACCGTAGACAAGTTTCTAATGGTGTAAATTGGTTTTCCAGCATTTAGAGGTTTTAAATTTATGCTGTATTGTTGATATTTAAAGCGCCACCTATGATTAAGAAAAGGAAACTAAACATAGTTATAGAAAGTTGGATTTTTTTCCAGAAAATAGTTTGAACTATTGTGTAATTAGTATTAATTTATTTGAACAAACTTATTTCGTTAATTGCGTTATTAAATTAAATTATTGATTAGTGGATTTCAAGGCATTGACCAGCACAGTGTTGTACTATTTATTTGTTATTGTTTTAAAAGTGGATATTGCGTCTGCAGCGCCCTCTACAGTAATTCGTCTAAAACGTTGACAACTGCTCTGAGCAAAATCCAATACATTGTGTGCTTAGTGTAATTAAATAAGCTGTAAGTTGTCCACGTTTAATTAAATCCCACATTAGTTTTTCAATTGTTAGACGTGAATAACTTCAATTATATTAAGAATATTTTTCACGAAAGAAATTGATTTCATTACCGTCTGTTTCAAATAAATAATACGGCAAAGTAAATCGTACTGTATAAAACGTGTATTATTCATCAAATGTAAATATTGATAAAGCTGTCGGATTAAATGGAGGTGATTAACACAGAAATTTAGATAAAACCTAATTAAATTAATTTTAAAGATATCATAGAAAGTTTGTTAAAATAGGTTTCCATCATTAACAAGTTTCCACCATACACAGCTTTTTCATTGTTTTAAGAGTGTTAAAATGTAAATAATCATTTTAGTGTAATTTATAATGTGTTTAAAAAAGTTTATTATATGGAAAGCAAAAAGTTTCAAAAGAATGTGAGATTAAAGTAGATTGTAAATTGGTGGTGGCGCTGTAAGCAGGAAAACAGCAACAACTTGGGTGTGCAAAAGCCGGCTAAATGTTTGGCCCTTTAATTAAACGGCCGTTATTAAGATGTAAGGGGGGGAGTTGTCACGTGACGACGTCATTTGGGGGCGTTGCGGTTAATCTCAGCCCCTCCCACCCACCGATTGCCTCTAATTTCCGCCTGATTGTTTACCTCATTGGCCGCTCACTTACCCCTTAATTAAACGTCTCTCTTCATACTTAACTCCATCTACTTACTACTGTATGAAGTGCGGTGGCAGTGTATGGAAAACCGGCACCACCAAACACACAACCATCCCCTTTCTTCTTCTTCTTCTTCTTCTTACAAGGTGCCCCAACACAAAAACAGATATCGTGGGACCCTGGAGGTTTTTTCTAATATGCTAATGAGTTTTTTGTGGGGGTATGGCCCGTCCCCACACCGTTTTTTGTTGCTCAGGTATACAGTGGGTGAGAGAAGGACCCAGAGGACCCCTCCCAGGAAAAAAAAATAGAGAAAGGAAAAAAGCAATGGGCAGGTGGTGCTCAGGTGTCATTGTACTTTTTAAAGGGCTTCTTCAGCCCCTACCTACTATCCTTATAGCCCTTATAGCAGCACCTTATTTATTCCACTTATTTGATTCACTTTATTCACTATACTACTTGTAATAATGACGTCACAACGACAACATGGTCCCTTCTTTCCCCCGCAACCTTTTTCCATTGAAAGTGAGAGCATTTCACAATGTAAGCAATAGTAATTTATGGTATTCCAACTGTCATATAAAGAAAAGTAAGTCATTCAGCAGTTTTTCTATGATATTGGATCGGAATAATTTAAAATATCAATACACTGTATAAGTAAATGATTTTTAATAGGTAAATTGATTGGTTTTGTAATGATGTGGCCTGAAACTGATACAGAAAAAGCATAAATGAAACTATCAGTGAAAGCAGAATGTAAATTGCGAATGTTAAACAAAAGTTATGAGCGTTTGAAGTCTCCTATGCAGCAGAGTACAAAGTATGAAAAGCCTGTTGGTTCTTTTCTAAAATATGATAATTAACTGTGAAACTCCCTGTGCATATGGAAATAACATAAATGAAGAGATTACAGAAATAAGAATCTCAATTAAAAATGTAAATTAAAAGTTATGAGCTTTAGAAAGTCCCAACTGTCGAGTACCAAGTATGGAAAGCCTGCTGGCTCCATATTCACAAAGATTTTACTACAAAATTATATGGAAATGACACAAGTGAAGGGATTACAGAAATAAGAATCTCAATTAAAAATGTAAAACAAGAGATATAGGCCTTAGAAAATCTCCAATAACTATCGAGCACCAAGTATGGAAAGCCTGTTGGTTCTTTTCTAAAATATGATTATTAACTGTGAAACTCGCTGTACATATGGAAACAACGCAAATGAAGGGGTTGGCGAAATTATAATCTCAATTTAAAATGTAAAACAAAAATTAAAGTGTCTATAGCAGTTGGGTACCATGTATGAAGAGCCTGTTGGTTCTATATTTTGTCCCTTGAAAAATCGAGTAGAGGTCCTTTAAATAAAATAAAATATAAAATAGTTGAACTAATAAGTGTAATTTGGTTGGTCGTAAACATGCACCTAGTTAAAGGGATAAAGGGGCGTTAGGGCTAATGAGGTTTTTTGTTACACACGGAAGCAGATGTGGTCGGAGTTGGGGAAAAGGGGAAAAGGGCCTAATATTTTTCACGGCCCTTGGCCCTTTTAGCAAACACCATAACTGTCATAACCGCTGCTGCATGGGAGCGTTTTTGTACCACGTGGGGAATGGTTTTTGCTTTGGTGGGGGTGGGCAAAGGGGCGGGCCAAAAACACACAACGAACCCTCTTTTTGTGCCCCACCCACAAAAGAAAGGACCTCTTTTGTGGCGTATCAATGGCGGCCAAAAGGGCACACTGCTTTTTTTTTTCCTTCGGTTTTTGGGGCCTCTAACCCCCCTAAAAACACCCCCCTCTTCTCCTGACGGGACAAGATGGCCGCCAAACACAAAAACCCAGATGCAGCCACTCATTCATAGTGCTGGTCATAAATAAAAAGTTAATTTAAATTACGACTGTGAGACTGCCACGTGTGTGTGTATGGCGTACTTACTGTACACATATTATGTACCTATATACATAGGCCTAAAATGTGTGGACGGTTTTTAGGAAGGTGGTGGAGGGGGTGGCAAAGGGCAAAAACCCATAAAACAACAATGGCCGCCATTTCCCCTGGAGACCAAATACAAAGCGTTGCATGTCGGTCCCAGGGCCCCTTTTTTTTCATATTGATGCCCCTCCTATTTGTATTTGCATGTGTGTACATACACACACTGTGTTTTGTCGCCGATGGAGAAAATATTTTCGACGCCATCTTGCTTTTTTTTTCCTCCTCTTTTTTGTGTCCTTCCCTTTTTTCCTTATAATGTGTGTATACAGTTGCCTCTAAAGCAAACTTTTCAGAACAGGGTATTATACTCTATTATACTTATTTACAATACTATAACATGGGAAATTTTAGGAAATGGTTACGAATTGTGGCACCAGGTGGCGTGCCGAAGACGCTGCGGATTAATATTAGGAAATTATTAATTTTGAAGCAAAGTAAGCTGTGTAAAAATGAATACTGGGTTGCATCTTATGTTAGGTTCTCGTAATGTTACGTTACGTAGTTGTGTTATGCCATTTTATGTTTTACATTATATTTTATTGTGTTACAATTCACTTTATTTAATGTTTTATGTTATGTTATGCTATGTTTTATATATTACGTTTTGGGTTAGGTTATGTTGTGTATTACTGTAACATAAACCATAACAGTGTAACATAACATAGCATAATGTAACGTAACACATAACCTAACATGACATAAGTGACATAACACATAACGTAACATGACATAAGTGACAAAACCATAATGTAGCATAAAACATAGCATAATGTAACTTGAAACATAACGGTGTTATATAGCATAATGTAACATAACACGTAAGAAAACGTAACATGATGTCATTTAACATGATATAACATAATTTAACATCTACGGTACGTAATATTTTTTTATTTTTTGGACCAATTGACATTATGATAATTTAAAATTAACTACTATTATCTGGAAATCTTGATATCTATTGTGGACATTTTTATTTTTATTCCTTAAGATTACACCATAGATAGATTTCACTATATTACAATACTAATGAAACCTGTCAGAGGCGATTTTTCCTCTCCTTGTCAGTTTTTCTTTAAACACCGATTAACACGGGGTAATGCGGCATTTTATATATAATTTGCAATAAATCCGATTATTTATTTATAAATAGATTTGTTATGATTATACGAGTTATTCGCTTTTAGCCTTTTTTAAATCAATTTTTAGCTCCTTTTATATAAAAAAAATCCGGTTGCTTTTCAAAGCAATCGCATTGTTCAGTGTTATTGGCAATTTATTTGTGTTTGCTGCAACTCGATTTTGTCGGCGTTTAGCAGAAGCGTCTTTATTTATTGCTAGGCTTTGACCTGCACCTGCTATGCGCATCAAACCATGATCAAAGCACCGTTCTTTCAGTGTAAAAATCACTGTAAAATCTAATTCAGGGTTTAGTGTGCTTCTGAATCACACGAGGGGATTGTAGATCGGTTCACTCTGCATGTCTCCTGCAGAAGTTTTCTCACTTCCGATGCTAGAGGGCGCTGTAGATGTTTTTATAATGCGTTCAGGATCAGAATTGCTTCAATTTGGTGCATATTTGTGATGTGACCATCTGCCCAACTCCTTGATCTGCTGTTTATAGGTGCCAGTAGTTTTGGTTTTGCCACACAGGTGGCGCTTTCTGGTGGCTCCCTCTACTGGGCCATATTAGACACTATCGGATTCCATCTCAGACAGGTTCCTTTTCTTGCAGTCTCTACTGTAATAATTGGCACTTGGCCCACTTCTTCCGCTTGTCTAATTTCGCCTCCACAACAACAAACCCAGTAAACAAACAACCCCGTTTATCCGAACTGCGATCCAACTCGTCCCAACAACAACAAAAACCTAATCGATCAACCCCAATACAATTAATCGATGAATCTAATGTATAGTTGGACGTTTAATTCAACATTTCGTCACATTGATTCTGTCAAACTCATATCGTCACACGGTATTTTCGTCACAATAATTTTGACGCTAAACTCGTCACAGTATATCTGCCACATTTGTTTTGTCACACTGTAATTTGTTATCTTGATCACATTCATTTATTTATCCTATATAATTCAATTATGCTTTGTATAATGTGACAAAGTGGACATATACGTCACACTGAGCTCGTCACACTGTATTTGAACGTATTATTTTGGCCACGTTCAACTTGTCACAGTGTATTCGACACAGTATTTTGGTTATATTCATGCAAAAATGAAATTACAGTAAAACCTGTGTAAATCCATGGGACCGGAAATATTTTCGGTATTGTCAAAATGTATTGTGTGACGAAAATATTGTGACGAAATGAACCGTGACTTTATATTTTACGTCTGGTCACAGATATACCGAACGACACAATAGACGGTTCGGATAAACGGGGATACGGCTGCAAAGTAAACGATGCGATGTTTGTTTATCACCTCCCCCTCCCCGCTGATTGGACGCAAAATGGGAATGGACTCGTCCGCGGTTGTTGTTGTTGTTTGTCTCTGGTTCGTACGCCAGAGCCACCCACTTTTCGGGGGGTTGGGAGGGGGGCGGGGCTTGGCTTGTTTACCGTCTCCGGCGTCGGCCGCTCCCAAACAGGAAGCGAGTGTTTTCTCTGAAAACAGCCGGATGCGCAGCGCCACTCCGCGTCAGCCATGAGAACGCGTGCGCAGCGCCACCTGTCGTCGGACCATGCAACTACGTACTGTTATCTTTACATCTCTCTCTGTACTATTATGCACTGTACTCTACGACGTTATATACCGTGAAATCTGTGTGGTGGAATCTTAAAGGACCGGAATAAATTTCCACCATAGACAGGCTTTTCCAGGATAGTGAGGTTGTTTTTATTTTATAAATATAAACAATATAAATTAATATAAATCGTGCTGAAAATGGTATAAACTACAGTAAATTCCAATTTATCTTGGCAAAAAAGAGCGTGTCTACTTTGATGCAAATTTCTGAACAACTTTGATGCGTTCTTCCGTGTGGTGGCGCTGTGCTCAGCAATGTGCTCATTGGCCAGAGTATGCCTTTTGGTGCTGCAACCATGGAGGTGCTGTGAACATCTGCAGCGCCACCACACGACATTTGTGGAATTCGAAATCGGAAACTTGTCAATAGTAAATGGTTTCTGCCTTCTTGTCCATGCCCCAAAGGTTACAGATTGTAAACATAAATTGGATAGTAGTATGTAACCAATAATCTGTTTTGCAAAGACACGCCCATTTTGTTGCCAAGATAAATTGGAATTTAGTATAAAAGTCACATTTTCCGCCATAGACAGGTTTCACAGTGTGAACTTTATGGAAAAGGGGTTTTGAGGAGAAAGGTGTTGTGTTGCGTGTCGAAACGCCGTTTAACCTCGCCAGGGGGCGCTGGCCGACCCGGACTCCGTTTATCCGGATTAGTGGGCGGTGTTCGGTTAAAGGGGACATGCTACAGGGTGACTGTGCAGAAACGTTTAATGGCATCGCACGCAATCGTTAATTTCACACCCGATTTGCGGTCAGACTGTTTTTAAAAAGTTTAACTTTTTTATATTTATTTTTTTTAATTTGGAAAATCGTGTTTTGGGGAGCGGTCAGTATTTATGCCGTACTTTAAACTTTTTAAAAGGGGAGTTTCTCTTTTTCCAAATCAACTTCATGTATTAAATGTAGTATATTGTTTCATTTAAAATAATTGAAAAATTTTGTAAATTAGGTTTTTGAATTAGTAATACAGTGAAACCTGTCTATGGTGAAATCTAATGGGACTTTTTTAAAACACTAGACAAATTTTCCTGCATAGAGAGGTTTTGAAAAACATGTGTATCATACTTTAAATATTATATAAAAGGTCCAACTCTACTTGTACTTTTTGAAGACCCCTTTATAATTTCAACTTAGTTTCGGTCATGGGTTTCCATGATTTAAGATTCGTTTTGGCTCAATTTTGTGTTTATAGACCATAATTTGCTGAAAAACTTTGAATTTAGGTCAATTTTTCCATTTGTTCCATTAAATAACATGATAAAATGCTGACACAAAGCGCCCTCTGGTGGCACGTATTGTACTCTTTACACGTAGCACGTGTCTCCCTATAAATTTGTTTTTACACTTATTTTATTTGAATTATTGAATTTAAAACTGTAGTGACTTAAGTAAGACACTAAGGACGTGATTTTTGAACGACCCCTCTTGGTCATCAGGGGTCATCCGTAAATTATGTCGCTCATTTAGGGGTTTATGCAAACAGAGGGGTAACAAATAATTTCAGGTTTAGTGGTGGAGAAAAAAAATAGATGGAAATATAGAATATATTGTTTGATCAAAGTTGCGAAAATTGACCGCAGTGTGGCGCCACTGAGCCGTGGGACTTTGTATCGGTATATATAACCGTGATTTTATCTATTGGAGGTAATATCAGAGTTAATGGAGTGTCAGTTGGAGATCTGAAAGGCTTTTATGACCATTTATAAGAGATGTGTCGTGTGTAAAGCGCCACCTACTGGCTGCTAACGGAACCAGAAGTACTTAATGTCCCTCCCCTTTTTGGTGATCAGTCATTTCATGTTCACTGTGTAGGAAAAATAGTTGCCAGTTTATATTTTATGATGTCATATTGGGTTGGGGGAAAGTTGAACCTGTGTTTGGGGGAGGAGGGGGCGTGGCCTAAAGGTCCCCAAGTGTCACAGAAGGTGGGAGGAGCCAATGGGAACGTAATCCGTTTAAACCATCATCTTAATTAATTGCACCTGATGCCTTCAAAAAATATCACTAACAAATCAAATCAAAAATTCACTTCGTCACATTGAGATCCCGTCACGGTGTTTTCGTCACATTCATTCTGACTTGTTTTGACACACTAAACTCGTCACAGTATTTTAGTTATTGTTCAATATGTCACACTCAATTGGTCACACTGTATTAGCCACAGTATTTTGCTCACGTTCATACAAAATTCAATTATTTGTCGTATTGTGTGACGAAATGAATGTGACGAAATTATTTTGTCAAGCTCGGGTCTATTCACAAGTTTCCTGGTATGTTTCATGGGTTTTTCCGTGTGGTGGCACTGCGGTCAGAGCATGCCTTTTGAGCATTGCTTTTGTGCTGCTACGGCACCATTACGTTGCTGCTAGATATAGGAAAACAACTGCAGCGCCTCCACGCGACACTTCTGGGAACTAGCGCCAGGAAACTTCTAAATATACATTACAAAATCAATATGGTCAAAATACTGTGACAAGTACAATGTGACAAGTACAGTGTGACGAAATGAACTCCATGACATCAGCTGACTGTGATCAAGTTGCATGTGACGAAATGATCTGTGACTTTACGCCTGGACACTGTACTATAAGGTCTTACGTGTGTAAGGTCCTCATTTATGATCCGTTCTGTTTGCCATAGCGTTATTTTCGCTACACCAGCGCCACCTGTAATTAATATAAATAGAAATTGTTTTATTTAAACTCGGCTCTTCGGTTACGAACCTGCGATGCCTCCGCACGTGTTCCTCCGCTTCCGCTATTCCCTGCCATTTCCGTAACTTGCACATGACAAGGGGTATATAACTACTATATAACTATCACTCTAAGAAGTAAAGGAGTTAAGTAGGAGTTCAGGAACACCTTTGTTGTCTCAGGACAAACTCTTTTTTATAGGAGTTCAGGAACACTTCCTTAAACACCATGTGACTAATTAGCATATATTTTGAGT
>JAQFZQ010003715.1:0-10099 GCA_034696005.1 Glomeris marginata | reverse complement strand
CCAATCGGATTGCATAATCTTCCCCACTTCAGCCTCCATCTTGGCAATGGGAGGTGCTTACTGAAAATGGTCAATTATATTGCTCTCGGTGGTTTTATCGCTGAGTTCATACATTGAAGGTGATAAAAAGCTCATATAAAGTTAAGAACAGTGTAGTAAAAATGTGTTTTCAATGCAGTTTTCTTCAGCCTGGTTCGATTCGTGGGAGTTAAGGGATTCCAGGGAATCCTTTGAAGATTACTATTGGAGGGCACAACAATACAGACCAGCACCACGAACATACAGAGCAGCACCACCGCAACATGCCGCTGTACCAACGCTTTGCCACACTGACAACAACTGCGATTCCTCACACTGTTGTCTGGCAACTCCATTTGGAAACCAGTAATTATTATTTTCCTCCAATTATAATTTAATAAAATTCTAAATATCAAACTGTGATATTTACTTTCATCGCAGATGCTTGCGTAAACCCAACTCCATTGGACAAACGTGCGGAGGACCGTACCACTGCCTCAGCTGCAAGAACGGCCTGCAATGTGTTCCTTCGGTGGTAAGTTATTAAAGGTTAACTGACACGGGTTTGTAACATACCCTGAAATGTAGCCAGCAAAATTCGTCATATTTTTATTAGCCTTCCCTTAATTATTCAATTTTATTTGTTGAGTACTTTCCGTTTGACGAGGCAATGAAGTACTGTAAAATCGGTATACAGAGGTATACAGACTGTCAACGTTTACGTGTTATTCTATGACGGGGGAGCAGCAACCGGCTGCTGACGGGAGGAACTAAGCCTAATCGAACGTTTACGAAAAATTTCATATCTCGGTGAATAAATTTTTTAAAAATAATCTGTAAACGTGGTTCTCGTTACTTTCATGCTACCTATTTAACTGTGTACGTTTCACCATACCTTACAAAACCGTGTCAGTTAACCTTTAAGTACTATTATGTATATAACAGAATCTGAATTATTTCATATTTTAAAGTTTAAAAAGAAAATTATACTGTAATTATTTATTGTAATTGTATATCTAATTTGGACAATATTATTTTGTGCGATAGTCTGGGTCCGTGGTAGACCACGTGTCAGTGACAGGGACGTGCCAAGTGTCTGGAAATCCAGAAAGTCCAGTCAGTGGAAGCGATGACAGCGCCACGCATGCGCCGCAACAAGCAGCAGGGCCACCGAGGTTCTATCCGCACATGATTCGGAATCGTATGTAAAGGCTCAGCTTGTGGCAATGCCTAAAACTGTGTAATTTACTACACAATACTGTTTGTAAATGAACTGAAATAAATTTGATTATTAAAAAATGAATAGGACTTGACGGTCAGTGTGATCATTACTATTTCCGCGAAGAAAATAAACCTAACCTAACCTAACCCAACTTAAATTTAATCGATTTTAATCGAAACTATAGAGGAAATACGTAAGTGTTATGTTGCAAGGGAAACTCGGAAGCAGTGGCCCACAAAACACTTCCCAAATTTAACAATTAAATACTTGGAAATTTGCGATGCCAAAACATATTTTGTTGAAGATTGTTTTTCAGTGAACATGTATAAATAGAGAGCTAAGGAACTAATTCAGCACAAATACTTTCTACTCCAACATCTTAACGCGCCAACTTGAAGCGAGAACTTCACGCGGCGACAAAATGAACGGAAAAATATTCTGCATTTTCGTTTCAGTAGCCATCTTTGGTGTAAGTATACATATTTCGAAAGTTAATTCGTTCTTCGTAAAATTACCATTATCTTAAAGGTGAACTGACACGGTTTTGTAACACCCCATGATATTCGGACTGTAGAAAGAATGTTTACAATTAAAACTATGAGTTCAATTCTTTTCTTTTTTAAAATATTTATTAAAAATGTTTTAACAGATTGAAGTTTGTGTGTTTTTGGGCCTGTGCAGAGAGGCTAGGAGGGGGAAAATTCCAGTATGGAGAGTTTGTTGCAGCATATACAGTAGCATGTTCAGTGGGGAAGCCACCTGTATAGACATTTAGCCCGTTTTGGTGCAAGTGGCATGCCATATGCACTGTCCCGGATGTAAATTTTCACAGTGTGAGGACTTCTGAATTTTTATTAAAAAAACCAATCGGTGGAAAAATTAGAAAAAAATTGCACGTATGCAAATACATGTTGTTCATGCCTAGGAAAATTTTCAGAGAAATCGGTTGCAAAAATGTTACCCTGTCAGTTCACCTTTAAATTAGTAGCAATTATGATGATTTAAAGTCGTGTAGTAAAAGTATGTTTACAATACAGTTTTCTTCAGTCTGGTCGGATTCATGGGAATCGAGAGAATCGAGGGAATCCTATGAAGACTACTATTGGAGGAGACAACCATACTGGCCAACACCACAACCACATGGACCAACACCACAAAAATACAGGGAAACCACACACCAACACACACCAACACCACCAACACATGGTGCAATTGTACCAAAGTTTTGCAGCGATGACAACAATTGCGATTTCACCCACTGTTGCCTGGCAACTGCATTTGGAAAAATGTACTTATTATATCCCACTGAAATTAACAATTACTATATACTATATTCACAATGAATTCAAAATATGCTACTTTCATCGCAGATGCATGCGTAAACCCAATTCCATTGGACTAGCGTGCGGAGGACCGCACCACTGTGTGAGTTGCAGGAATCCATTTAGGGATCTGCAATGTGTTCCTTCAGTGGTAAGTCATGGAATATATAAAAAAACTAGCCTCAATTACTATCTCATATTTTACAGTTTAAAATTCTAATTATGCATTTATTTGATTTTTATAATTTGGGACATATATTTTTTTTTCTTCAGTCTGGGTCTGTAGTGGACAATGTATCAGTGACTGGAACATGTCAAGTGTCTAGGAATCCAGGAAGTCCAGTACATTGACCAACATATTCTTTCTTAATCCGAAAACCTCGCAGATCGAGCGCTCTCCCTATACAAATAATTGTACCATTTGTGATCTATTATAAATAGTTATAAATAATTGCATGTACATTTATAGTAATAAACTGTATACTAGACAATACCGTTTGTAAATGAACTGAAATAAATCTGGTAATTAAAACAGAAGCTGTGATTTCTTACAAAGTATGATATTACAGACAATTATGAAATGGTAAACTTTCGCTTGAACAAACTATTATTGTTATGGTAGTAATTATTATTAAAAGTAATATAATATATACAGTACAGATGAAATGAGAACATAAGAAAATAATACATATTTAATTTTAACCAAGTTTCATTACGTTTGCCATGAGTGGTGTTTGTTTGCAGGAACTTCTTTGAGTTCATTTTTACCCAACTTCCTCACATCCTAAAGAGCTGAAATTTGGTATACAAATCAGTCTTGCTGTACGCTTTAATGTACCAACATTTTTTAGTTCGGTTATTAAGTCAGATTTGCAGGTATTTTAGTCGGAAAAATTGAAGCGGGGGTAGCTTCATGGGTTGTTTTCACTGCACAGCCCAAGTGAAATTCTGTTGATTTCGTAGCAGTGGCGCTTCAGTGAATTGAGTTTACTTCATTGCAAAAATATAAATGTATTTCAATACAACATCCTTTCAGCTTGACCAATAAATATTCTGTTTTCTTAACCTCGTATGATTAAAAAAAAATAACATTTACTCTCATGTCAAATTAGTATTTTCTTAAAAACATATTTGGGAAACTGGGTTTGAACGTTAAAAGTTAATTAATATAATGTGTACTACAGCTGACACTGCAATATAATTAGACCAGTCACGTGGTATTAAATATAGGAAAACCATGAATAACCAATAGTTATATATCATGTGTTGCCACTCGATATGAATATGTGGGGCAAATTGAAGTTGGGAACTGGCCAGTGCCGGAATATATTTACAAGTGTTATAACCTTCAGTTGGCCTAATTTACCCGCCGGTGACGTCATCATCGGTGCTATATGAATTATGAAACGCCTGATGAACCTCGAAAGTGCAATAATTTAAAATATTTTGAATAAATTGAGATAATTCTAACTTTTGCATTTGTATTTAATTGTGTTATATTGATCAACTTTACTGTGAACTATGAATTTTTGCAATATGCTGAAAGACATCATCGTCCAGTCGTATGAAAAACATTGCTCAATACGAATCATAAAAAATAATAAAGTGAATCACTTGGATTAAATTTCAAGCAATGAAATACCATCTAGCACTTGACGTTTCCTTCTGCTATAATTCCCAGTGTACATTGCTAAATTTCCAGAAAAACCCATGTTTTGCAGATAAGGGAATAACGTTTATCCAAAATTAAAAAACATATTCTTTGAAATAGCCAATGAAATTACAGCATTTGGACGTAAACATTCCCCAAATGTACATGTATAAATATAAGAGTTACTTACAGAACAAATTCAGTAGACATACAACATTCAGTTTGTTTCATTTACACTTATATAAAAACAACAAACATGCAGAGCAAACTGAATTTGTCGATTTTCCTATTGGCCGCCATCTTAGGGGTAAGTGTGAAATTATATTTTATTAAATCCTGCATGTGTAATAATTAATTTAATTTCTATATTTATGTGAATAGATTTCTTCAGCTTGGTTTGATTCATGGGAATCTAGAGAATCAGATGAGTTTTATTATCGGTATCCATCTAGAGGACCAGGACCCTGCGGCTCCGACACCGAATGTGGTTCCTTCCATTGTTGCCTGGCAACACCTTTTGGAAACCAGTAATTATAATATTCTATATGTACTACTACTTTATTTAAAAAATCTCAATGTAGAAGTGTTTAAAATGGTATTTTTGTTAAGGTGTTTGCGTAAACCGTACATCGGAGAGATTTGCGGAGGGCCTTACAACTGCCTCGGCTGCCAACCTGGGTTCCAATGTGTTCCATTAGTTGTGAGTCACCCTGTAATTCTACTTATATTATAGATTGATTTAAAACAACCATTTATTTTTATTTATTGAAATTTTAAAACATTTCCATTATTTTTTTATTTATTTTTTATTTTTATTTTTATGGTTAGGCTGGGACTGTGGTGGACAAGAACACAGTGACAGGATATTGTCAACCGACAGGAACCTCAGGAGGCTCAGTGAACAGACATGAAGGCTATCCTTTCGAAGTACCACATAGGCAAGCACCTCAACGGCCACGAACTCAGGCTACCGAAGCGCCGCAAGGACAAGTTCCGCAAGAACCCGATGCCTTTGTCTTAACTAATAATGTAGTTTAATACTGTGTTATAATCTTGTACATGCTGCAATATGTATACATACCAATTCATATAGAGGAATCTATTGTTAATAAATTTTGTAAAACCTGAAATCATTTTTGCACCTCAAATTCTCAATGAACTACCGCGATGGTACACCGAAAGTCTGTCATATTAGGACACATTTTTAGTTAGCTGTTAGACAATGTTGGGAATGACCTTCAATGTAGTCCTCAAGATCACCGAGGTTTTATAAAAAGTTTAAAAATATTAGTGGAAACGCAGCGATAACAGCGAAAGTTACAATTTTAAAGTCACATAGCGCTCCGCAAAATATATCTTCGTGAGCATCCATTGAAATAATCTTATAATTACTCAAATATAGCGGTTATAAAGCAGTTTATAATGCAAAAATAATGGTAGAAATGTTTTTAATTGAAGAGCGGTAAACACGAGTTAAAGTGTGTACTGACGCTGAGAGCAGTTCGCGCTGCGAGCCGCCATTACTCAGCGTCATTCGACCAATGAGCTGGTTTGCTTCACTGCATGACACACTCGCTTCACTCGAGTAGCCAATCTCTTTGTAAGTAGGGAGACACTTGCTCGAGAATGGCGGCCGGGGAGTGGCCTAACGCGTACTGCGCGTAGATCGCATCTCGCTATTCGCTTTCCTCTCATTGTAATATTGAATGCTATGGATTCTTAGTGCATCATGTACCCTTTTCCTGTAACATATTTGCCAGTAACAAATCTAGATGATAATAAATGGAAAAAGAGTGAATTATGCGTATAATTACAAGAGAAATGCGATATGCGCAGTACGTACTGCTGGTACTTTGTCCGTGTGAATGACATGTAAAATTGGAGCGAACCAATAAATAGCAATTTGGATTAGGGTTCAAAAGTTAAACATGTGAGTGACAAAATATCGCCATTTGCAAAACTGGGCTCACTTCCATATCGCAGTCATGAAGGTCGCCATCTTTGTCCTGATTCTCGGCATCGCGGTGACCGTTGTTACGGTAAAAGTTTATGGACATATTATATTCTTAATTAATGTCACCATTAGTTAAAACAGATTTAATTACGTATAAACTAGGCCGGTTGCAGCAGCGACAGGGACTGCCATTCGGATCAGTGTTGCCGATATGTCTTCTTTTATAAAACGTAAACTGTAGCGGAAACACGGTGGGCCAAAAGTAACTCCTCATCATGTGTTAAGCACGTGATTTCCCCGTTTGGTATGCCATACTTATTTTATTCCCTGCTGTTTTTAATTAATCAACTCTTGAAATTCTGTCTTGCTTCATATTAGCTCAAATAAACAAATGGCCATTTTGATGAATTTGTGTTAAACTTCAAATCGCCACAACTTTTTTTTTTACTAATTTTAATAGAAATAAGGTTAATGGTAATCAATTCCTTAGCATTGTTTCTATATTTAGTGAAACTTTCAGGGATATTTTGTGAGGCATTATGTAAGAAAAGTGTCATTTGGCTCCTCCTCCCATTGGAAATATACGGGGAGTTATATTTGGCCCACCTTTAATTGACCTAGAAATAGTTATATTTCTTATTTTAGAGAACTATAATATTAAATTTGAAAATATATAGTTGTGCGGACAAAAGAAGCAACATTGGAGATATGTGTGGTGGGCGTTTCTTATGTGGCTGTAAAGATGGCCTCTTCTGCGCCAATTACACGGTATCAAATGACATGAAGTTACACTTCTAACCACTTAAGTGACATGTTTTCACTGCGATTACTTCATCAGGGTTTTTTACTTGTTGTTTACAGCCGAGTTTCTGGAACACATTGAAGATGGGAACCGGAAAATGTCAGATTGACAAACGTTAGAAATAAAAATATCTGCCCGACGGTGACGTCATGAACTACGATATGGCGTTCCACCCGATCCAATATCTTCTTACATTTCCTTCCAAGATTTCCATCGGACCGGATCAAATTAACTGCTATCGTTATAATACTTCGTATTTCCACGTTGTCTAGCAGTGAAAAACAAAATTCTCTTTCAAAAAAGTTGAATAGTTTTAAAAAGAAACAAGTTTTTCATTTTTTCTTTGTTCATTTTCCTTGTGAGATTCTAAGGATTTTCAAAGATCCAATTTCCCAATATCAAGAAAGATGACTAATTTAAGAAGAATCTTAAGGAAAAAGTTCCCTATATTCTTTTATTTTTATTGTTTAATTAGGATAACTGTGTTTTTTAAAAATGGCGCCGTATTTTGCTGCATGGGAAAATAAAAGTCAAATTTGTCGAAATGTGAAACTCGATTCGTCAAAATGGAGGATGTTGATTGATTGTTGATTAAGTATATATATGTTTATGATGTTGTGTATAAAAGATAGTGCAAAATAGATGTGTTAATTTAAGAGGTTCAGCGGCAAGATGCAGCGCAATGCGGCTTCGATCTCGATTTTAGTTTTGGCGGCCATCTTGCCCGTAAGTATTGGCTTTAAAATCCTCCAATTTATCAAAATTCAACCTCATTCTAACGGTTTCATTATACCTATACCTAAATCGCAAATTAAGTTCCCATCAACCATGGAATCGTACGAATACGGTCCGTGCCGTTCGGACTACGACTGCGACGAAGAACACTGCTGCGTGTACTCCATTTTTGAAAACAAGAAAATGTAAGTCCTACTTAGTTACTTATCCGATACAACGTTCATAGTATAACATATTGCCTTCCAATCAAAAAATAAACCGAAAAACTTTCTCTAATCCACTACCAGATGGCGCAGCGAAAAATCGGTCTACTTTCAAAAACTGCGCTCTTAATCAACAGCGCTTTTCAGTGCGCCATCTGGCATTAGAAGTGAGAAACATTATTTGTTTATACTTGTATATAGTCTCTATATCTCTGCTACTATATATTATTATTACTCTATTTCAAATGAAATCAAATTTGATCCGTAAAATTCTTACGAAAAGTTTGTTCGTCCAAGGCTAAGATTGTACCGACTTCATGTGTGTAAATTGCTTCTCTGCTCATGCAGATGCAGAGACAGACCTAACAATTGTGGGGACCAATGTGGAGGACCTTACCACTGCCCAAAATGCGGAAATGGACTACAATGTGAACCTATATTGGTTATTTCCTTATTTCCCTACTTCGCCAAATGTTACCTTAGTTCTGAAATGAACCACCAGTAGGGCGCCACTGAACTATAGAAAACCCGTTGAATTATCATAAAACCGCCAATTCAGTTTTAGTAGAACCTAAAGTAACATTACCAATTTAATTCCCCCTAAAAATTGTTATACTAATTCTGATTTTTAATCTATTTTAGGCTGGAACAGTGGTGGATAGGTTTACGGTGATGGGACGTTGCGAAAGACCATTACAATTCAACTGCTAACTTATTCTATTCCTGCTAGTAGCATACACTACTGTAAATGTATAGGTTTATACCACAAACTATGTAATTTATTTTTTGAATAAAGTATTTTTTACATATAAAGTTGTATGGGTTTATTGCGCAAGGATCGCAGCGCCCTCTGGTACCACAAGTGGTCATAATATACACGAGAAGAACTTCAAAACAGCACACAAGTTTAGAAAGTCAAGTTTCGAAATCATGTTGCAAAATAATCATGTTAGAAACATACAGGAAAATTAAGGAAGTTAGACATGTTACTTAGAAACGAGGCCGTTGGTGGCGCTGCTATGTAACTCAGTCTTTAGAAAAGCAGCATTTCTTAGTAACCAGATATTAATTAGGTCAATATCAAATGTGCAGTAATTAATAAGTGATGGCAATATACTTTTATTGTGAATATTTACAGTGGTCTTTTACACCTTTTGTTATGTATAAAAAAGTTACCGATTTAAAAATTGAAAATAGGCAGTGATAAAAATGAAGAGGATTTGCAAAATTTAGGCAAAAAGTCCGTCAAAGTATGCTCTCCTTCCCCAACAACGTCCAGTTGCCGAGGATCCATTCGGGAAAGACCCAGTCTTAAAAACAAGGAAAAATTAAAATGAAATCTGGGAATTCATATGTGAAAGTGCATTTAGTTGTGCCTAACGCCGTTGGATGGCGCCACGACTCTTACACCATGTCAAATCATTAGTAATAAACAAATTTGCCAAACAATACCATACTAATGAGCTTTATAATAGTTCCATAGCTGATTGACCACACACTTTTCTAGTCAAAAAAAATATGGCGGCTTTCGGGTGTATGGCGCCACCTGGTGGCAACGTCCAGCAATAAAAGGCAACTAACCCCTACTGGAATGCAGCGCAATCCATCTCCACAAGACCCACAAAGGTTAGGACCTCCACAGGGTTGTCCATGACCATCAGGTTTTTCTCTACATCTGGGACCAAATTTAAAGCCTACAATTAATATATTATAATTCTGCAAACAATACAAATTATAATTACAATTTGATGGTTGTGTTTGGAACAGTAGCACAGCAATCTTCCCAATCACATTCAGAATCAGAATTACATGACTTACGATCATCATCATCATCCGCCAATGTATACTAAATAGTACAGTGATTATATTTAATAAACAGGGCTATAACTATAGCACAATAGAAAAGTTTAACTTACAGAAAAGATGGCGGCCATGATGACAAAAACCAAACATACTTTCTTCATGTTGCTCTTGTATACTGATGCTACAGGTGAAGTCAGTGAAATCAGCGAACTTTCCAACATGCTTTTATACTGAATTAAATCTCCCAGGATGCCCATTGGACTTGCTCCCCTGTTGCATACATTAGCAATAACCTGTTTACTGAGCATTTCTTAAAGGTGGCGCCGGACATGCGGTGTTTGGCGATTACCGAGCAACAGCTGAGCGAATCCCGAGTAGCCGAGGTGCTC
>JAQFZQ010003714.1:0-10099 GCA_034696005.1 Glomeris marginata | reverse complement strand
TAAGGGACACAAATAGCTACTTACAAACCAATTATCAGGGTACCTTACAAAACCCTGTCAGTTCACCTTTAAGTATTGTTAGAATCTATGTATTCAGCAACATGTAAATTTCACAGTAATAATTTAAAAATTAATGTAGTTATGGTCATTATAGAATGCAAATGTTCGAAAACTTTGGCTTTATATTTTAAGTAAGCAATCGAAATGAAGCATCAACAAGCATTGAAATTCCTTGTGCTATTTGTATATATTAGATCTACCATATTTTTCATTGCTGACCATTTTTTTTTCATAAGTTTATGATCTTGAAACATGATATATGGCAGAGTAAGGCAGTCTCCCCAGTGTGTATAGTGTATTAGGACAGACTAAATCGATTGGTAAAATGAACATCACATATCGGTGTACGTGAACGGAATGTTGACATCGAAGGGGTTTTATGAACAATTTAAAGCCATTTCAACAGCAAATGGGCGTTTTGTCTCACCTGCTATTCCTCACCACACCTTTAAAGATTTACTTTTCACTATAAATCTCTCCCAAAGGAACAAAATTCTGTCCGAAATGGAAAATTAAGATTTTTGAAAATCAGTATAATTCAAACGCATTTCACATACTGTAACATGACTTTTTATACAGGGTTATTCAGATCAGAGGAAACAATGGAAATGCAGGGCATAATGAGAAATAAACCAAAAACGGCTGTATGGACTAGAATAATGTATTACGGTTTTTGTACCCTAAAAGGCGAGGGCTTAACATTATTCATATCCCCGCTGACCTTGACAAACGTTGTCAATGCAGCAGTTTTTTATTTATTTCTCATTACCCTATTGGAAATAACCATCACAGTAGTGTGTTATGGACCCCTGTCCCACAACCCACTACCGTGATGGTTATTTCCAATAGGATATGCACCACATTTCCATGGTTTCCTCTGATCTGAATCACCCTGTATAGTGCCTAGAACTGTAAACTGTCACATAACATTGGTTCTTTTAAATTCCAGAACCTCTGTGATCCATCGAGCGAAGCGCAAGAGTTGAGTTCGAGTGGGATCAATACGTCAACATCATCATCAATGACAATACAAGAAGGAGATGTTGTAAGGTGAGGATAAGAAAATCAAATGCAATATTTTTCTGGTATTGAACAAAAGTTTGAAATATTTGCAAGAATATCAATGGATGCAAGTGACGATCCTTCCAATGACACGACAACCACAAAAGTGGTACTCTACCTAACATCAGAAGAGCACTTCACTGGAAGTAGTTGCAATGCTTCACAAGTGTTTGGCCAGGATTTAGGAGAAGTAACTCTAACAAAGGATATTACTCTAAAAGAGCAGCACTTTACAACTGGGAAAGCATTGATTTTAGGTAATGATGCAATTCCTACGATGAAGGAATACGTACATGCGACTTCCATTTTTTCAGGTGAATGTTTTGCAAAAAGTGGGTCTCTTTCCAATAACATTTGTCTAAAATTAAATCTCACGATGAAATTGAATAAGTGCTTGAAACCTGGAAAACATATCCCATGTACCGGAATGGGAGTATGCGTCTCCAACTTCTCCGAGGTGTACATTTATTGGATTGATATTCCTGCGTACAGTCTCAATAATGCATTTTATAGTTTCCGAATTTGTATTTAAGGCATCTTATGGCTGCAAGTGCTGTGAGGGTTACACTGGTTCTTTATGCGAAGAGAAAGATGCCTGCTTCGAGAACCCGTGCGGAAATGGAGGCTTTTGTATAGACATAATCGAAGGTCATGATGGTGATACATTTCAGTGCTTATGCCCATATGGTTTGTACGTACAGTAATTTCAATGTTCTGCACCATTGCCATGTCTGAAGCCTTAAAATATTTTATTTCTAGGATTCTCTGGCAGAACGTGCGAACATGTCACATACAAGTGTGATTCACAGCCATGCAAGAACAATGGCAGCTGTATTGGGAACCAGACTTCATTTACATGTGTCTGTGCCCCTGGTTTTACTGGAAGATTGTGTGAAATGAATGTTGATGAATGCTTATCGAATCCTTGCATACATGGCATTTGTGTCGATGGTGAAGATGGATACCAGTGTTTCTGCGCTCCTGGTAGGCAAAAATTTTGTTTTGCATTAAATACAGCAAATTCCCATTTACAAAATATGATCAGTGTATGTATGATAGATATACTGTATCACTTCAGGTTATGGTGGTGTTAACTGTGAATTTGAATACAAGGAATGTGATTCAAGTCCTTGCATCAATGGTGGTCAATGTCTGGAACAAGTAAGCACGTACACTTGCAAATGTGGTCCTGGGTACACAGGGAACAGGTGTCACATAAAGGTTAGTTAGTATCTTAATTGTTGCATAATATATGTCCATATGTTCAGCCGTTTTCCTCTACAGATTGACCTGTGTGAAATTAGCCCATGTCCTTTAGGAACACGTTGTGTGGACCGGGGAAACAATGTTTCGTGTGAATGCATTCCTGATAGTACTGGAAAGTATAACAAACCCAAGTATTGCTTATAAATAATGGGCTAAACAATAAAAGCAAATTTTGTCTATACAGGATCGAATTGTCGTAACAAAGGAGAAACTCAAAATTCATGTAGTTCCACAATTTGCTATAATGGAGGAACGTGCTGGAACAGTGCTAACTCTAATTTCTTTTGCACATGTTCTCCTGGTTTTACTGGGGATAAATGTCAAGGTGAGATGTATTATTTCATTACACGTTCACTGTTGATTACCAATTATTTATCATGGAGGCCAAAAGCATGAGTTTGATCGTTACAAATAAGTTGGTCCTATACGCTGTGAATGAGATGAAAACTCCATTTGAAATCTTCAATTTCAGAAAGTCTTCAACTTATGTCCATTCCAACATTACCTGATCAACACACAGACTTGAGCTTTCCATCTAGTGTCCATGCGGATCACCTACATAATATCTACATAGCATTGGGTCAGGAATTTAATAGATTTCCATGTTTGCATGAGAAGCTATACTGTGACTAATTCTGCATCTCATTATTTCAGGAACTCTGTCCAGCGCATTTCTAATAGTCATCGTCATCGTTACATTCTGTCATTGCCGTGTACATAAAACATACAAAAAGTTTGCATGCCGATGTCTGCAGCATTCCACGTGCTCCGGCGTGAACGATTGCAGACGCTATTGCAACAACCGAGAACACAGAAGGTAATTAAAATATTTATATGTAAATACAGCATACTCAGTGCTGACAGCACATTCAGGTGTTCAAAATAATGAAAAAGTGACTATATTCTTGCCAAAACAGTGAATATACAGGGTGTCCGGCAATATTACATAACATGTGATGGAGGGAGGGATGTATACTTTCGTTATGGAGTGTTACAGAGGAAAGGGTGGGGTTTGGAAGAGCAATACATAATGCTGGCACACACATAATTTGTACTTTCATTGCAACGAAAATGGGGAAATATTCCCACGTGCAAGTATATTGCATGCAACATCCTTGTATAAACCACAAGAATGAAATCTAGCATACAATACTAGCACCCATGCAATTAATATACTGTCCCACATTAATGAAAAAGTCTTCTACTTACCACGTACACCATGCAGATTTCGGAATGGTTTCATATTACATATATCTTGTTGATTGCTTCAGGCTAAACGATTCTAAAGCTCATTTTTGACGAGCAAAATACACTCGGTTTTTCACTCTCAATCACTAAAACAGTTACCTAAACTGCTAAGCTACTTGAAATTAGGTTGCTGTGTTGTTGCCGCATTTCATTTACGCTAAAATCCCATCCAGACCTTAACATATACGCCAAGATATAAGCAAAAAGTCGTCTTCAAATGTGAGAACAAATCGCAGAACTGCCAGTGTTGCCAAGTGTGTGTGAGGGGTGTTGCCCATATCCGAAATGTAGTCTACTCTAGCGTACCCCACCCGACCTCACCAGGAAATCTACGATATTTTGTAGTAGAAATTCATAAAAAGTATGGAAAATATTACAAATAAATACACATTCATAGGAATATATAAAAGTTAATTTTTGCAATAATAAGTGACAATGTGACACGTAGTGCATTTATCAACAAAAGTATTTGCAATATCATCAGTTTTCCAAAGATTAAATTCTTAAATTCCTAGAAGGAAAACTAAAATACATATTAGAAATTTGACTAAACAGATTATCACTAATTGCTATCTATGTGACCTAGATCTATTTACAGTGAAACCTTTAAAGTTGACCACGGTTTTTTTAGAACACCTGACATATAGGCTACTTCATTCCCACGTATCCTGGCAAAAAAAGGTGTGGCTTGGAAAACGGAGGCGTTTACCATTTTCAGTCGCTTTATATGCTAGCCAATGGCGTTGGCTTCCATTTGTAGCTCCACCTGTTGTTTACAAATGGAAGCCAACTCCATTGGCTAGCATATAAAGTGACTTAAAAAGGTAAACGCCTACGTTATTCAAAGCCACGCCTTTTTTTTTGCCAGGATACGAGGGAATGAAGTATAGTTGACCACTTTTTATGGAACGAAAAATTGCCATAAGTTTTACGTGGGGGTGACCCTCTGTAACAAGAATGTCGACCACATTTTATAGTATGCTGAAAAATTTTACAACTTTTTTAAACTTGATAAGTTGACCACTGTATAAGAAATGCCACAATAAAATTGCTCCTTTGACAAATTCCTTTTGCTGGTGTGAGGTACACCAGGTCGCTTACACCACATTTTTAGGAACCGCGATTGGCCAAGGTTCTAATGTAATACGTCCCATCTTTCTTTTCCAGTGACAAAGAAGATTTTTCCAGTGAGAGAGATCGGCCAAATAAAATGCAGCCAACATTGGATTCACTTTTTGAATCTTGTTCTGGGCTTGATTTCACGGACAGCATAGAAGCTCCACTCATCAACCTCGCCTTGAAGTAGATCTTATCGAATGAAAAACTTTTTACAACTGTTCATAGAGAAATGTTTTGTGTTGCGTTGAGAGAAGTCCACTGGCGGGTATCTGCATTCAACTTGCATTCCTGTTGTGGGACACTTTTGATCCGATTACTTATACCAAATCACTTAAATATAAATTCGGCTATAGTGAATAGTTTAGACAGAATGACCTTTAATAAAGACGGATGTTACCTATCATGTGGCTCCATCCTCGTACTATAAATCCGCGGATCAAAGCCCATAGCGGCATTATCCCTTGTAAAATGCAGATTTCATTCACCATGATATTTTCCAAGTACACCAAATACAATAAGCACATTTGATTAGTGCAGCTCACTTATAAGAAGCACTATAATTTTCTGCTCGAGGTAACAAAATTGATTTTTATAAGGGCAGCAGCTCTCTCTATGCATTCTTAAGCTCAAATATATACATGATTGAAACCGTTTTAGAGAAGTGGCTGTTCCGTTCATAGGTATGCTTTCAAGCAAGCTATACCTTCAGGCATTTGGAAGTTAATATATTCATTAATTTATACAAATTATGTTTAATTAAGCGAAACGATCAATTCTAAGTGCAGAGTGCTGTTATAAATGGATCCCCTTGTATGAGCAAATCCTTATAAGATTCATAATCATGTATCCCTTGGAGTCCCGTTATAGGCAGATTCCGATGTAGTCCATATAATTACTACATACTATACTTATTTCGAACCTAAAATGCTCCTAAATATTTTTGTAATAGTATAGGTCTGACATACATGCCATTTTGATCTAGAAATTATCGTTCTTATTTGACATCGATTCTTTGTTAAAGGTGAACTGACATGGTTTTCTAAGGTACTGTGATAACCGGTTTGTAAGTAGCTATTGTGTCCCTTATAGCACTGGTGCAAGCAGAAATCGATTACATATTGAGAAAAAATAGTTATGAGCGTTTTACCGATCCGTGACGTCACACTGTTTCCATGGAAAAGGTACTCGAAAAGGTACTGGCTTAATGCAAGCGGCTGAGAGTATGGGGCACTCACTGTTTGCCTCCCAAGAATCTCGTCAATGATCACGTTGACGACGGGAGAACTGACGGGACAGGTACTGATGGCGACGAGTACATATTTTATTCTTTTGGAGCAACAGGCACTTCATACTAGCTACTATAGACCCTTTTCACAATGAACTGCGCATGTCCGGAAATGGGAGCAGTAGTCGAGAGCGGTATAGCGGCATTTCGACCCTTTAGCCCACAATGGAGGCAGTGCATGCGTGAAAAAGGTCTATGGCAGACAAGGTGTGACGTCACGGATCAGTAAAACGCTCATAACTTTTTTTTTTCAATTTGTAATCGATTTCTGCTTGCGCCAGTGTTATAAGGGACAGAATAGCTACTTACAAACCGATTATTAGGGTACCTTAGAAAACCGTGTCAGTTCACCTTTAAATACACCATGTATCATTAAAACATAGGGTGATGATTTCGTTTGTCAATTTTTCTTACATTCACAATAAATATGGAAGTGCGTCCTGTAGTACTATCTTAAATTTGCTAGCATTAACACTAGAGAGATAATGCAATTAGATTAAACACAGCTGAAGTTGTACTAAGAAAGCCAACTTATAATGATTTGTTTTGTAAGTGAGCATCCCTTTATTATATAACATAAAAACAAGCATGGGGCGCTATGAGATAGGTAAAATACCCCCTTATCCACCGTTCTTTTGTAAAAATATTTACTACACCTGTTTATTACTAGAAAGTATTCCGCAACTAACATATGGACTGTTGATACCCGCAAGTGAACCCTTCTTATTATTTGGTAACTATATCGCTTTATGTTATAAATTGAACCGAATTTGTGCCGACAGCAAATTCCCGCTTGCAACATTGCCAATCGAAATTGCTCAAAAGGCGATAAAATAGATTTTAAATGCAGTGAAGTTGTAGTTTGTCGATAAAGCTAATAGCTAAATACATACCACATACCCACATATGTAAAATGAAAATTACTTTCGAATTGTTTATTGAAATGTGAACAATGTTTATTTTTTTGTTTTTGTTACCTATTTCAAGCATGTAGAAATATTAGAATGACAATTATTTCAGGTTTTCCATCATTTTTTGCAAAATATAATGTAAATGGTCATAAAATAAAACCCAAATTGCAATAAATGAAACTATGTTAATCATATGTGTTAATTACTAAAGTCCGTCCCAGTCTAACAGCAAACCCGATTGCAGCAACATGATTGGCTAGGCCACATTACACGGATGTACAGGGGTTGGACAATGAAATTGGAACACCACTTTTTTCACATGCAAGTCTATCAAAAACAAGGTATAGCAAAAATTATTACCAAAATTAGAGAAATATATGGAGACACTTAATTTGTTGTTGCATACAGCTAAAACCATGTGCATGTCACAGGGAATATGAGTTAATCAGTGATTTTGGAAAACTCCTATGGGATTTTGAGATAAGCCTACTTTAGGTTTTTAACGCGCTAACGGCTCGTGTCGTAAAGTAGGCTTATCTCAAAATCCATAGGAGTTTTCCAAAATCCCTGGTTCTCATATTTCCTGCAACATATACATTTCGGATTCTAAGTAACTATAGAACTTTTCCTTTTAAAAAATGAAACAGAAACTGGACAATGTAACTGAAACACCTTTGGTACTTATCACTGTAAGTTAATGCGGATTTACACACCACCTCTTGGCAATTTATTAAACTGTTTGACTTCATCGATGCAGTTTAAACTGCAATTTTTGAAATGATGAATGCTGTGCACTGCATTGAAGCGACTCCTCGTTTACTAAGGGTTGTAAGAAGTGTAATTCTTGGAATGTATAAAAAAAGCCCTGCAAGTTTCAGTTGTAACTTGCCCTATGTGCTAACCCTCAGTAAACGAGGTGTCACTTCAATGCAGCGCACAGTATTCATATTAGAGCACCACATTTCAAAAATTCCCCTATGGTTTATAAATGCACTAATCTTTCTGAAAGTAATTTTTATCCCCTAAATCGGATGTGCTCTTCAAGCGTCTAATTCGAAATTGTGCCGCCATCTTCAATGGTTGAGAAGTTAGAACATGGATGACCTTGAAGATGACGTCATAGGTCATGTGCGATATGATTTTTGTATTCCCCCCATATGACTTCTTATTCAATCGCGAAAATTGTACAAAGCTATCATTTACCATTTCAAAGATATTTAAAGAATGACCAGACTTTTGCCGAACCCTGTATACGTGTTGCCTGTATATTTGCGTGTTGTACATACGTGCTAGCATATGTCGATATCTCATCACAAATATGTATACAATATACGTATATCAGCAACCACAAAATATTGCAACATTACTCGGAAAAGAGTAAATGTACAATATGTTTAATCGCTTTTCGAGGCCACGTGCTTACTTTTTGTTGTTTACATGTGCAAAAAAAATGTAGTTTATCGAAACTATAAACTCTTACATATAAGGAATAAGAAAATATTGGCAATGCGCCATCATGTGAGTCACTCCCATACAAGCTTCATCATACAGCGCATGATGATTACATATTGCGCAGCATAGATAGCAGCAGGATATAACAAACTTATTATACTATGTAGAGACTTTATCAGCAGTCACTATCGAAATAACATTCACTTGTGAAGGTTTGAAACCTCCAAAATGTCGAATACAGTTGTTAAAAGCGGATGGCTTCAAAGACAGAGTAAGTATACTTTACCATGTTATACTATAGCTATAGATATTATAGCACTTGTGGTTTTAAATACCTTTTTTTGGCAAATACATGAAAACTGCTTCCAAAAAGGTGTAAATCTATTATAACATTTTTTGATACTGTTAAATATTGGATGGTTACAGAATATTTTACAAAGAAGTGGAAACTCTATTGGTTTGTATTGTACAAAAACGGATCCTTTCGGTACTTCACCAATGAACAAGCTTCCCATTGCAAAGATGACATTTTCATGCCAACAGAATGCACATTAATTAAAGTCGGAAGACAGGTATGTAAAATTAACAAAATTATGTTTCCCTTGTTATAGGTAACCTTGATATAGCTTAATGGTTTGTTGTTTAATTAGGTACATGCTAAGCCACATGAAATGCTCAGTCCAGACTTTCTTATTTCTATTGACACAAGGACAGGCAAAACGTGGACATTATCCGGTGAAAGCTTAGATGACACTGTGTAAGTAATAAAAAATAAACGGAAATATTATATTTTCTATATATTACAAAATGAAAATATGTAGGCAATAATACTGGTAGGAAACCAATCTAATCTCATGTTCCGAGCCATTGCTGTGTTATCTGTTGTTACAAATGACTTGTTTTATTTGGGACGACGTCATGTGGGCGATAAACACCCACTGCTGTATATTTCCACATGACCGACATGTGATTATTAAAAACCCTCTAGCATTGTTATTTTTTAATTCCGTTTATGAAACAAATATTTATTTTATTTATTTTATTTTAATAAAAATATTTGCACCCTTTAAATTTTATTCTGATTACTTTTCTTATATTTTAGAGCATGGCAAACTGCGTTAATTCAGGCACAAAGGACTGCCACACCTGTAAGTGTGATTAACTGCATATTTATACTGTATACGTTACTGCGCAATTAAAATGTATAACCATGGTTACTTATTTTACAGGTTGCTGTACATGGACCACAGTACCATTCTCCATATTATGCTACAAGTAATTTATATTGTCTTACTAATTTTACTTAATAGTACCAAGAGTGATAATACAGCTATTTATGCGCAAGAAATAATTCCTTCAGTAAAAAATAACTTTTTGAATATTAGTATGGATATTTATGCAATCAAATTGCAAAACGCATATGTTTACTAAATACAGTCGAATATCCCTATAACGGTACCTCAAGGGATTCAAAATTGTGTCCCTTATATAGGTATGCTTTTATATGATGTTTACTTATAACCAGTATGTGCATCGATAAAACCTGTGCTTTATAAGGGAATGCCCTCATAAGGGGTGTCATTATGGAGATATTCCACTGTATAATGTTCTATAAATACTATACCGTAAATTTTCTAACATAAGCCGGGGTCCAATTAAAGCCCGGTCAATGATTAAAAACCGGTTTCCAATGTAA
>JAQFZQ010003713.1:0-10103 GCA_034696005.1 Glomeris marginata | reverse complement strand
GCCCCCTGTTGTCGATTTTTAAACGCCAAAAGACCAACGTGCCCCTGAGCCAACTAACCCCGGTCTCCCCTACATTAATGAGAGAAGGAATTAAGCTGGGGATATTAGGTTCCATTAATTGTTCAGAGAATTGGACACAAAATGTCGATCAAGAACATTACTCGTGTGCAGTGCACAATGTGAGGAATTTTGTTTTTCACTTGCAATTTTACTTTTTTATTTACTTATATTTTAAGTTTGGCAGATTTCATCTCATGTTGCCATTATTGTGTCATTATTCAGATTTTGTATGATCTTTAAAGAATATTTAGTCTGAACTTTTATGAATATCTAAATGTCAACTTTTAAGAATATTTAGTGTCAACTTTTAAGAATATTTAGTGTCAACTTGGAGAATATTTAGTATTAACTTTTAAAAACATTTAGTGTCAACTTTTAAAGAATATTTAATGCAAACTTTTAAGAATATTTAGTGACAACTTTTAAGTATATTTGGTATGGATATGCCTTAAAAATATTAATTTTTTAAGGTTCGTTAGTAATCGTTTCGAACAAATTGTTTTCTGGTTTCTTCTTACCTTAGTTTAACTGTATTTTCTAATGTATTTTTAAGGGTTGTAAGCCAGATATTTTGTTATTAAAAATCCGTTTTCTGATGACAGAAAATCGATGTTCAGTCTGGAAGTGAGTAGACGTGAAATATTTAACCACAGTATGTACTTTTTTGGTTTTGGTTTTCCTCTTGCGTTTACTGAAGAAAAAAAAATCTTAACGAAATATCCTGAACTTACTTCTCAAAAGAGGTTATTAAATGTTGGCTATAACGAAGTTACATATCTTCCACTCCATAAACATATTATTTTGCACAATAGTGATCTTTGACTGTGTATAGTCTGGAAATGAATGTAGTGTAATATGATATGGGCTCCTTTATTGGTTTTTCTTGCAAGTTGTTTGAATTTTGTTTGTGCAGCCTGAATGGGTTGAATTATTGCTAGTTGGCTAAAAATGACTGGCAGTAATAGTTCTTTATTCTTTTTATATATTGGACTGGTTGTCTGGCTATGGGGGAAAGGTTATCATCCATTGGCCGTTGAATTGTTTTTATTATTTTTGGAAGCTCATATTTTTGAGTCTTGTGTATTAGCAAAAAAGAAAAGAAGGGCTTTTTGTGGACCGGTTGGTTGCTTCGCTTGGTCTGCATTTGATGCGATAGGTTCTGAGCTGAGAGGCTTTATTGCCACGATTATTATCAAGATGATCGTCTTTTCTACTCGCAGTCATTTCTGCTCCGACTTGTGACGTCCAAAAGAGGCAAGCAAGCAAAAAGCACGAATATTGATAAAGTCAGAAAGTCATTTTTATCCCTAGCTATTCCATTAGTCCACTATTTTGTGTTGTGCTCAGAAAAGCAGCTCTTTCTTATACTGATGAATCATGATCATACAAAAGTTTATTTAGGCTCCTTGCAATCATGTAGCTAGACTTGAAAGAACTTAGATCCTTGGATATTAGTACTTATGATACGTATTTTGACCTTAAAAAAGTTCACTTGACTCTTTCTAAACCTAGATTTATTTCCAATTATCTTATAATAGGTAATATGATAATATGCTTAATGTCACAACAAGTTTAAATTATTTAAAATAATCTACCAACCAAAAGAAAATAGTAAAATGATTTTGATGTGAAGCAAGTATATTGTAGTTTATGCATACTGTATTTCATCATAATATTGTCTGACCAGTGTACCAATTTGTCTTTTTAAGTTTGTTTGTTAAAGAGTTATTTAAAATTTCTAACAGTTGAAGTTTTTGCATGATATGACCTTCACAAGGAAATACACGTAAAGACCTGTTGGAAGTTTTATCAAATTTTCATATTAATACAAGACAATATGTAAGAAAAAGATATAACAGATGTGTTAATATCATGTTGGTACAAATACAAATGTTGAAATGGTAGAAAACTAAGTTTGAACTCATGTTTGTTTCAAGCAGCACAAAATTAATATTTATTTTCCAAAAATGTAATTGCATATGGCAAAGTTTTTTGTGCCTGATTTCTTATTATTCAAAGTCTAAAAGAAAAAAATATGTTCAATGTGCTTTTCAAATTTCAAAAGCTTGTTGATGAAAGAATTGATATTGCCTTTCATCATCAGATTATGAATGTGGAGCTGGAGAAATTGAAGCTTCACTTTCAGATTTCATATATTTGTGACATTTCATTATTTTTCATGCAAAAATCTGAATGAACAATTGTTATATGTATATAAGGTACCTATATATTAATGTCAAAAATGTATGTTGGAGTAATGACTAACTCTTCCAAAAAGACTAAATGCATTCTTAACTATAAGAGCATTAGGGTTTTAAACTGTATAGTCTATATGTGATTTGGAAATTTGGATGGTGTAAGTTAATAAGGTAAACATTGGATTTAGCAGTTTTGGTTTGGTATGGTTGCATATTTATGTGCTAACTGAGAGATTGGTGTTGTGGTCCCTTGCGACGTCATCCATCACTGCCATATGAGGTGGATAGTGTTCTTTTGCGGACTTTTCTATATGCTAAAGTGTGACTCTGATTGGTTACTCCGGACACGCTTGCAGTGCTTTTCTTGTGTGCAGCCTCACGATGACAAGTGGGGTCCAAAGGCGTCCATCTTGCCTCCTCCCCCTATGCCCAAAAAAATATTATACCAGTGCATGCAGGGATCAGTCACATTACTGACAGTATAGCTATCGTAAAGAATGGCTCATGTGATGCATGCACGTGACTTGGCTTATAAATTGTCAGTCCCATATACTCGTATATATGAGAAATAGTGCCATAGAATGATGCTGTAATAGCACACTCTACCCTCACGGTTAATGATTATTATATATTATGTTTAGTGCGTGTCATTGCCTTCTGACACCATTAGTGAAACTCTAATATGATCACATAAAATAATCCATAGAGGCAAGTTGGGAATTTGCTTGAACATGCAAAGATGGCGTCTGAGCTCATAATCTATGTATAGCAAGTACTATTATCAAGAGTGAATTATGATTGTATGTATGGACATATTAGCGAAAAATCAGATTCATTAGGTATAATAATTAAATCAATAATACTAATATTGCATAATTATGTGAACTAACTGACATAAATTCCATTTGCTGAAAAATTGTATCCTTTCGATTTTATTGTTAATTTGTTTTCATGATTAATTTTTATTATTTTCTAATAAGTAATGAAACTAGTTGATAGTTGCTTTATACACTGATTAATTAATATTTCTGTCCAATATAATTGAAAATTTTGATATCGTGTACTGTTGTTGTTTGTTACTAGAGGGTGCTAGTTGTTGACAGTTGGTGGTGGGGCTGGTAGGGGGCGCTGTTTCAATGTATTTATACTAATGTAAACAATTAAAGACAGTCTAGTTGGCACAGAAATTATAGCAGAAAACAATATGTTAAAATAAACTTTTGACAAAAAAGTTGCTTTAATTTTTCTATAACCATAAAATTTAATTTATAATCTATTTGGTGTTGGAGTGACCCATAATAAACATGGCACCATTGTTCCCCGTTTTGTAATTGGTCATTAAATATTTACAAGTCATCACTGTCATAGCAATGAGAATTTTTAGTGGAAAATACAGCTTTCAATATTACATAATTTGTATAACTAGTAACAAAAATGAATAAAATATTTGTTGTTGCTATGCATGCCCATCTGCTAAATTAGCAATACAATTGCACTTAAAAATGCAAAAGTGGTTCCACTATATGCTGTATTACAATGTTAAGTATATAATGAAGTTTTCTTTTGGAAAGTGAGTGAAATGCAGTGGATGGTTGTGGGCTATGCTTATAATCACCAGCACGTGGTGCCATGTCACCAGGCCTCCTGGACATTAATCAAGCGGGACAACTGTCATATTTCACAATAAGTGGGAGGTGCCAGGGATTTGGCAAGTTTGCCTCTGCCTCATCCCTGGATTGAAAGGGCCAGAGAAGGGCGAGAAAAGGGGTTTCTGTGTATATACTGTATACTCAAGTTGCCAAGTTGAGAATTGCTCTGTGAAATGGGAACATCAATCGATGAAAGGAGTGAGCTGTTACCAACGTTGAACACCATGTTTTTCATTTAATCAAGAATTACCGGAATTTATTCACTTCAAAACTTGACTGATGGAGTTTACACAAAAGCATGCCATGTTGCCATATTGTTGTGTATTACTGTTGAGACCTTTTGGAAAAATAGGAAATTTTTAAATGAAAAGAAAGCTAGTGGTTTTTGCTTTCTTGGGCATGATGTCAAATTATTGTTCATGTATTATAGTACTTTAAAATGGGTTCACATTTGATTTAGGGTACTTTTTTGAATTAGGCTACAATATTTTAAATTTAAGTGTTGAAATTGCTATTAGAAAATTATATGTTCAGTTCTGGTGGGTTCATTTTTCTTAAATTGTCTTTTAAAAATTGTCAATATAATTTTTTTGAAAATCGATGTTCAGCTAGATTGAAATTTCTTATGGTTCAATTGCAAATTAACACATTTCAATGAAGTAATATACATTTTTAAGAATCCAAAAAAGTCATGCATAATGTTAAGTAGGCCTATGTATGATAATACAAAGAAGAAAGTAACATTATAATCCATTATAAAATAAGTTTATGCAGCTGTGCATTCTCATATTTCTCTAACACTGTAATTCCCTATAGGGAGGGACCTACCTATACATGTAACAGTTGGAAACTATTAAGGAAAAGCAAGGCAATGGAAGCTAGGAAATAGCAAATGATTCTGATACCCAACAAATTGATATTTACAAGGGTGTGTAATTGTTTCTCGATACCATGCAAGTGGATTGATAACAGAGAAAGAATGGTAGCAGGTGTGGGGGTAGGGGGTATAAGGGGAAATAAGAAAAAAAAGGGGAGAATATCTTGCGATAAGAGATGAGGCAATTGTGGAAGAAGGCTGCTTTTGCTCTGAAGGAGACAGATTTGTTCAGGATAACCGATTTTCGCGCCGAAATCCATCTCGAAGGTAGAATGGGAGTGTTCCCTTGTGGGAATAGTCGTAATAGTTGCTGGTGGCGTTGTTCTCTACAGTCACAAATAGCGACACAGGCATCTTGGATAGAGAAAAAAGATATAAGGTTTAGTGGGAAATAAGTATCATACGAGTTAGGAGCGAAGAATATAGAGGAGAAGAAGAAGGAGAGAAAACGTGAAAGAAAAAGAAGTTGAGTCTGCTCTAATATTCCAGCATACATCCTATAGCTCAATGTCCTGGGACATGAAGGTGTAATAAAAGAAAGGAAATGCTCGTTTGCTATAATCTATCAAGAGTGTAACATCTTTAATTGAAAGTGTCAGTCGATCGGATCGAAATGCCCCGTGGGCTGGAAAGATTAAGGGTGGTTATTACCCAAGAGGAGGAACTTGTGAGTTGAAGACCGGAATGGACCTCAAATTGGCGTTGGACTTAACTCGATGAAACCCAAGGTGACACCTACAAGATGGTTGTCATTGGTGTCTTATATATAATGTATCAATCACTTGATGGGTTTTCCATATATAACACCTGAGTTTCTTACAAAATGTGATCCAATATGGAGATAGACTATATAATTGAAACAATAAATATGGTATAGGATGATTCAGGATTGTTAAAGGAGAAGTATCGCGGTTTTGGTTCCGGTCATGCCCGTAAAACTGTTGAAAGGAAAGAGAAAATTAAAACTATGAGTTCCTTCGAAATATTTGTACAAAAATTATTGACGGGGTGATCGAGAATTGAAGAATTTTGGTGAATTGGAGCGCCATTGGCTAACTGCCGACCATGACATCATAAACGTATCAGCAAAAGGGTGTGGTTGCCACCGCTGTACACATTTTTGTGAATTTTTTCCGAGTGAAGCATTGCTTTGAAAATTCTCATACTTTCGGAAAGTATACCAAACATCACAATAAAACTTCAGAAAAGCTTAGACAATAATTAAAAATGTGAGAAATTGCCATGATACTTCTCCTTTATGTCAATGAAAGTGTAGATAATGTTTACACTCACAATGACAACTTCACCAATCTTGTATATATCCACCTAATGTATTTTATATGATCTACCTATATAATAGCTACGCAAACTTATAGGCATAAATATTTCACTCTAAATATTTAGCAAGATGCAGTATAGCTATCCTGAATTCTAGACTATCGATCAGTGCTAAGTAAGCTTGCTTAAGGTAGTTTGAGCAATCCAATCATGAACGTTGTTGATTTTGAAGAAGCACGTTTACGGGTTACAGGACCTTGGGCTGAATTATCTGTCCCCAGTTGCGTGATATTATGAATTAAAGAGTGAAGCCGCTTCTGTTGACGCTTCATTGCTCAACCCGTTAGGCCCATTTTTAATTAAAACCAATAGCCGTGATGCGGAAATTTCTTCAAGGTATATAGACTATATGTACATATACAGTTTATATCAAGGTGAGATATCAACATTATATAGACGCCAGTGCAGTTTATACCAATTAGCTGCTTCAATGTGCTCTAGAAAATGCATTACAGTGTACATTTCCATATCCCACTTAATTTTAAGCTATTTCGTTCTCCCTGGAAAATTGACTACATTTATACAGGGTGTCTTTACTAACCTGTTATTCCTGATAATCCTGATAAAGTCATGATTTTTTTGGGATGGCCATGATATTTAAAGGTCACCTGACTAGTTAAAAATGCATGATTTTAGATTTCGCAAAAAACATTTTTAACAAAGAGTTTACAACATACCTAATTGAAGTTTGAAAATTTCGTGCATTTGCAAAACGTCCAGAAATTTATGAACATTTACCAACGAAGTCGATGTGTGCTGCAGTAAAGCGACATTTCATTTAGTAAAGGCTGCACGAGTCCGTAGGATTTCCAGGCTACAAATGTTTATTGTGATTAACATAATTTTGCATTATAACAGAAAAGAGCGTGTAACTTCCACGTGAATATCAATAGTAAACAAAATACACCAATCAATGATGTGCTCAATATGTTGTCTTTCTGCAGCTACAAAAAGTTGTGCACGATAACATATGCAGTCTCGCACTGCATACACCCCTCACCAATGATGTGATGCATCACTGCAACACACATCATCAAATTGAGTGTTGAATGTTCATTAATTTCTGGACGTTTTGCAAATGCACGAAAATTATGCAAAGTACAAATTTTTATACTAATTCGGGCGTGCTCTTCACTCGCCTAATTCGAAATTTTCTCCTAACTTGCACGGTTCAAAAGTTTAAACACGGATGACCTTGAAAACGTGGTGAACGCTCGAAAATTTTGACACCATTGGAAAGCGCACATATGACTTCTTATTTGTCCCCATTATTACAATTTTGATATGTATGATTATTGATAAGTAAACACATTCTAGAGCAACATTTTTGGTTCGGTTATTAGGCCAGATTCGCGAGTATTTCACTCGCAAAAATTGAAGCAGGGGTAGCTTCATGGGTTGTTTTCACTGCACAGCCCGTGCGAAATTTAGTTGATTTTGCTGCACTGACACTCAAGTGAATGGAATTTATACTTCATAATACAACATTAATTGCTTATAATACACAATCTTTTCAGCTGGACCAATAAATGCATTCTATTTTCATAATCTCATAAGATTAAAAAAAACAAACATTTACGCTCATGTCGAATTATAAATAAAACTTAAAACCCAAAAAACGTTTTATGGGAATTTTGCGCTCTCAAATTATAAATTGTGACATTTCAGGAATGGGATAATGGATTAAATGGATTAAAAAGATATAAAATAGGAAATTATTAGGTTTTTGTATAGATCCCATGCAAAGCTTTCTTCATTTATTGAAGTGTGCAATAAAATGGTGCATTGGTGTGGATTGTATATGTGCATTAGTGAGATGTCTAATTGCTGTAGTAGCCTATTGTGTTAATAATTGCTAGAGCTTGCATTGTTGTGTAGAGTATTGGAGAGGAAGTTAAAGATATGTGATTAGGCGTGTAATGGCTGTCTGTAGTTTTGGCTCTACTTAGTTCACTCATTTCTCTTCTACTTAAGTCCTGGCCTACTTAATTGAATCGGCCGAGCGCTAACTTTCTTAATGACTTCAGGCAAGTAGCACATTTAGGATCTGTTGCATATGGTTTCCTCAGCGCCCCCTAGGCGAGCAATTCCAACCGGAAATAAATGTAAAGTGGCGGCATATGGTGGTCAAAGTCGTACTCCAACTGAGTTACTTGCTTTTAAGTGCATGGCCAAGATTTCAGAATATGAGTTTCAACAGTTACAAATACCAAAGTTTCTCCATAAATTAATTGCATGTAGGGCATATAGCTCATATAGCCTATGAGCTGAAATACTCATTATATAAAATGAATATCTGGATTCAAATGCAATCATCTGCTGGTTGCAATTTATGTCCATATAGTCGAATGTTACCGCCAAAGGGCATATAAAATGATGTCTCCCAATCGACCCATTCATGCTGATGCTGTTGCACAATAGTAACATAAACAGTTGAATTTTGAGTGATGTGGAATTCACATAAGGGCATGCTGTTGTGGAAATCAATGATGGATTGCATTTTTATATGTATACCCTATAAATGTGCATTAAAGGTGAACTGACAAGGTTTTGCAACATAACCTGAAAAAACTAGGATTTGGTTACCACTAATTTAAGGGCATTGTCTGAAAATTTGAAGCCATTTGAAGCATTATTGCCACAGATATGAATTATTTAGTTTCATATCTGTGGAGTGTATGGGGTAGTATAATGTGAGGTACGTTCACTGGAGCGCCATTGATAAGCTCTGTTATTGGTTGATACTGCAGAGGCGCTTGGCCTCATTGGCTGAAAATTCAAATTTTGCCAAAACAGGACACTATGACACCGGCGTGGTGACACCGTCCTTCCATGACGCCCTCTTTAACTAATCGTAACTTTTTGTAACAATTTTTTAATAAAGTTTTGTTTGCGCCAATCGTTTTATTGGCTTCACTTCTATAGAACTACACACTTTCCAGGGTATGTTACAAAACCTTGTCAGTTCACCTTTAATAGTCGATATATACAGAAAATCCATAACTTTTATAAAGCACAAGATTTTAATTAAAGGTGAATTCTGAAATACTGTATAACTAGAAAAGGTCCATTGCATGTGATGTACCAGCTGTACCACCCAAGTTTCTAAGTATTTTAACCACTTTAAGAGGTGCTGACAAGGTTGCAATTCAGAGTGCTTTTATGGAAAGGCAGTATATAGATCGAAAATCGAATTTCATTTTTGTGCTAGGTGCTTTTAGTAGGTAGTAGTAGTGTGCAATGTGTGCAATGTGTGCAGTGGCATTTCCTAACGAGATTTTCGTCAGTAAACGGATTTTACCTCGAGTCAACTGGAAAAGGGATTATAGGATGTCCCTTTACTTCGGTTCCATTGTTTTTGGTGCTTGTTTTGAAGTTTGCCAGTATACTTTCTAAGCTCCTCGACTGTAAAAAATAAGGGAGAAAATATATAGGGGGAATTTGAATAGTAAAAATTTTCCCCCCATGAGGTTTCCATATTTTAATATTTGCATTATTGAGCTAATCCTTTGGGCTTGTTATTTTGCGACCATGAGTAATAACAATTGCATACAAATCCGAATAATTAATTTGCTTTGTCGTTTGGAAAATGAAATGGTTTCATGCGTACAAAATTGGGGATTTGTCTGAATTAGACTTCTTCAATTTGCTATGCATGCATATTGTATGAAAAATCCTTCATAGTCATTATCATGTCCCAGTAAATTGGGACATTCTGAAATTAAGTTATCTGGTTTAATAAGACCGAAATTCTCCCTTCATTTTCTGTTTGGGAGTGTCCATAAATTACATTATTGTGTGCTTTGCTTTATGGTACACAAACTATGCCATAAATTTAAAGGTGAACTGACAAGGTTAAAATGGTCGACACCAATTGCAATCAGAATTTAATCATAAGCTCAAACTAATTTTCTTAAAGGAGAAGTTCCACCCTTTTTCGAACATACCCTAAAAACATGTAATCAAACACGGAAAATATGG
>JAQFZQ010003712.1:0-10103 GCA_034696005.1 Glomeris marginata | reverse complement strand
CAAGTTTCGCGATTAAATTGTAATTGCGAACCGAGAATAAAAATAAAGTCGGATACTTTTTGGACAGCCCTCGTATAAATATACAAGTAGCATTTTCCTTTTTTTTTGTTATATGTATTTCAAAAGTTGGTAACATGTTTAAAAATACGTGAGGGAAATTCTCAAAAAGTGCTCTCCAATTTAAATTTGTCTAGTCTGCATGCGCATGTAGGTGCATAATAAACTGATCTTAATGCACTTCCAAAATTCATGCACTTGTTTGAAGTACACTCCATATTCGGTGCAAAATATAACATTTCGTTATAGACATGCCTATCAACTGTATTGTAATATAGACAAAATTTAGTAAATAATATCACAATTAAAAGTTGTTATGGGGAATCTTGAAAAATGGTCACAATTTATATGCTCATCTTTCAACGCTATTTGGAACTTTGAAAGTGCAAAATGAAAACAGACTAGCGAATATAAACATTGTTCGGTGGTCGAAGTCTGGGCTTTTATCCAATAACACCTATCCATACATGTCTCTGGAGACTTTAGCTTGACATAGATAAAAAGAAAAATAAAAAAACTTGGCGACAAACGCTGACTATGTAATGCATTTGCTGTCAAGATAGCTTTTGTTTGTGTATGTCTGAAACGAAAAACACTTGCTAAGGTAGTCTGACATTTAGGATCCCAAAAAGCTTTTAACTTTTGTAATAGTTTTGCTATTACCTAACCTATTACATTTCACCCAGAATGCAAAGGTTTATTTAGGCATCATATTACCTCCAAATTCTTTTATTCATGTAGCCAAACCATATCTATAAATTATCAATTATTTCTAAATTGCATTAAATTAAATATGTCATCGTTTGCTAATTATTGTTAATTATTTATCATGCCTATGTTCAGGTGTTGGCATAAGACATTTTGAATTCTGTTTAAACCATACACATAATTTTCATTTTATGGTTTACTGAATAATATTCAGTATTACATAAATATTGATAGCTTTGATTAAGTGTAGCATAACCTTAACACATTTTAAACGAGAAATTGTGAATTTGAAATTTGGTTACAGTAATAATAATTAATTAATTAGTTAAAAATTGGATAAAAAATGAAGTCATTCTTTAAAAGTTGTAACTAAAACCATGTAAAATATAACAGTTAAAAAGTAATACACATTGAATATTTTAATTAAAACTTTCCCTTAGAGTCAGTATTTTTAAAGTTTATAGAAACTTTTTGAAAGCTTTGTCTATTATAGTCATAAAACAGTTGAAAGTGTATATAAGTGTCTCATTTGTTTTGTTAAAAGATGTGAAACGTGGTGCAAGGTAAAATTGCTGCTTTGACTTTACGAAAGATGAATATCATATGGTTAGGAAAAGTAACGTTGTATTATCATTATCTCGTAATTTAGATGTGACTCGGTGGTGCAATTATAAACTCGGTCGGTGGCACTGCGCTTAATTACATTTTGCACGTCCTTAATTGCGACTGGGGCCCTGGATGGATGTTCCCGGCCTCTATATAACGAATTCCGAGTTCCGCAATAAACCACTCTGTGCCCTTTATATTTGGAAAAAGATTGCCACCAGTTTCCCCTACAGCTGCACTTTGAGGTTCGGCTTTGCTGCATCGCAGTCGCGATCAGCAGGAAAGCTGCAGCACCATTCATTATTTCTCGTTGCCCAAACAATATTATTTAAAAGTGAACACCAAATTTAGTTTTCGAGTCGCTGAATTTATATTGCAGTCGTGATTTGCCTATATAGTACTTCACTTGTACTGTCTTTGTTGCTGAGCATGCTTGTGAATTAATTAGCCATCAATTCGTGCAAAACACACTTCAGGTCAGTTGGATTGCTTATATTGACCCTACTTTGGAACCAAAATCAATAGGTAAATGTGATGTATGAATGTCACATATTTCACAGTATCTGACGTTATAAGTTGCTCTTGTGGCACATGTGTCCCATATGTCTCAACCTGTCTCATCTATTCTTCCTTAATTGGATTTTCCGGGATGAAAAGTTGCCTTTATTTAAAAGAAAGAACTTTATATAGGAAGGCTTAAAATTTTGTAAAGTAGAAATGCAGATTATGTATCTTTATTAATAATACTAAGCAGTATGTCTACTACATGCACAAAGTGAATTCATTCTGGTTTGGATGTCCAGTAATAATTTCAGCTTTACACTGGAAATTCCCAAAGTAAAATGAAGATCTAAACTTTGGTTTCCTCAGATTTATTGCCGTCATTTGTGAAGTCCAACAGCATAAAAAAATCAGGAATGAAGATCATTTATCACAGTGGGATGTGCAGCAGCAGTATATAATGATGGTGCACTTTTTATCTGACATTCATTTTGGTGCCTCATTTTTTGAAAATATGTAGAGTTAAGTTTCAAAAAGAAATTAGTGTTGCTTTTTTAATGATGCAACATCTGAAATCGTCCTTGAATTTTTATTGTCATGTCATAATTCTGAGATTAAGTACTTATAACATGGCTTAATTTGGAAACAAATGAAATGAAAAACTGGTGGATTAATTTGTAGTTCTTTGAGAATTTCAAAAAACTTTGTCATTAACCAAGTTGAACATTGTACTGATTAAGACAGTAATAATATGTTGCATTCCTCAAAAATGAATGATGACTTTATCACATGGCTGTTATTATGTTGCGATATTTGTATGCCAGATGTGCGAATGCAATTTAATTCAGCTTTGGTACATTGCCATTAATAATAATTTTCCAGCGATTCAAACTTTTAGTTGACATTATAATGTGATCAGACTGCTGTCAAATCTATAGAGTAACATTTCCATATTCATTACAGTGACAATTTATTAACTGTGAACTTGTGCAATCATTTTGCTCACTTTTGCTTTCACTATATGTTAATAATTAGGTTTAACTTCAACTGACATTATATTACAGTATTTTATTACTGCTTTGTGCAGATTTTAAACAGAACTTTCATCCATTTAGTGCATTCTGGATTTAAAAGTAATCCTCTTAAAAATAATATTACAAAGAATGTAGTTGCTTGTGTGACATTTAAGGTATTTGGACCTATCAGAATGACCTAACCTATGTTTGAGTGATAAAATGTTTTATGCTATAGCCTATAGAAATAATTTTTCGAAATATGAAAACTTTTTACTAACAGTTTCACTGGAGGGTGAATTAGGATTTTTAAATGAGGCTTTGGTGCAGGAATTTTTAACTTTATTAAGGTATAATTACAGAAAACTCCCCATTGGCCAGTTTGTTGCTGATACTATTTTATAGGGCAATGCAGGTGATGACGTCATAAAACTAACTATATAGGAATATCTCTTTTAGAATGAGATCATGTATAGAGGTTGAAATGTTCAAGGTGGAACAGGATATTACAATTCCTATGCTTAGGAGATGAGTTGGGTCCTTTATATTGGTTGTCCCAATGCATTTATGATTGCTATCAATGCTTTTATATACTGTGTAGCCTATCATGAATGACGTATTCATTGATCAAAGATTATGGGGTAGTTTGGAATGTTTCAGTTGGCTTAATCTGATTGGTTGTGGTCTTGTTCCCTGAGGTACCATGCAATTTGAACAGTTGCAATTCCAATTCCCTTGAGCATGTTATTATAAGGCAAGCATCACTACTTTTTGTATATGGCCAAGAAAGTGACTTTGGGGCTATTTGTGAAACGAGGACGAATAGTCTGTCTACTCAATATTTAGATTTCAATTCACGTTTTTAGGCGGTTTATTACTTCACAGTTGCACACGTGTTTCCTCTGGCCGCAAAAAGATTTTCTTTCATATTTTTACATTCGCTACTTGTAAAATCAACAAATATAACGTTTCCTGTCGATGGAGCTGCCTATTTGCCTCCAATGACATGTGAACCTCTTTTTTCCCCTCAACTTTACAACGTTTGGCATCAGATGTGAAGATGGCAGGCAAAAGCAAATGTTTCTAAATCTGGGATGGCTTTGCTCAGACCTTGCCAAAATATGCCAAGCCACACTTTCCCACTTTCATTATCTCAGTAGCTAGCAAGATTGAATCGAAGGCAAACCGAACTATAACGACTTGTAATATACTAATATATAATACAGAGGATATTGCAACTTGTTTTTGTATTTGGAGCAACAGCAAAAAAGGATCAAATGTGCTTTTTGTATGGCATTTCTCCAACTATTTCCCCATGTAGTCATGGGTAAAGGATAATTATTGTGCGAAATATTGAGGCGTGAAAATCACAAGTTCAAGCTGCTGGATGTGACAGATGTGACAGCTGAACATCACAGACTGTATGGATTGTATGCTGCCCTTAAGAGGACCAGCTGCACCTTCCTTCCACCTCCAACTCCATGAGATTTCTTTTCTGAATCTGTGGATATACAGTATATGTGTGTGCCAACTAGTGGGTGTTTCATATCCTGTACATCGTGTAATGCCTATGAATAAATCCCATATCAGAAAGCAACTCCTATAGGAATATTGGCTTATTTTGGAGCATTATACACCGAATAAGACATCAATGGTACTCTAGAAAGGATCATCATGGAAGATGATGTGATTTGCAGAAGAGCAGATGCAATAAGACGTTGGGCTGTTGCAGCTCGATGCCATCAGGTATCTATACATGATATTGAATTGTATACCTACAGGCTTTTTGCACATATACAACTTCATCTGACTTTGAAGTTTTCATTTACTTTTATAAATAAGTAGTCTGCTACATCAGCTTTAATGAGAAACCAGGGGACAACTTCATAAATAAAACCCCAATTTAAATGATAACATGATTCCAATTAGACAGACCATTTTTGTTGCTATTTTAAATATGGGGTGTTTATGTTGGCCACTTGTAATGATCACAATTTACAAAAATGCATTAAGGCTATATGTATTTTTTCAATGTTTATAATGTTTATAGCTATATAGCACTTGATTAAAATTGCTTCATGTATGATAGGATTGATTACCCATGCATGGTATAGGTACCTCATTGTAAGTCTAGCTTTAATTAAAATTGTAAATTCGTTTACAGTTATGGAATATTGATTACTAAAAAACAAGTCAGAATTGTAAATTTTTATATGTATTTTCATGGCTATTGTATAGGTTATCACGGATTAGAGGCCATTGCGTCATTATAGAAATTTACTGCATGAATTGGAGCAAGTATTTGCATTTTTTCTACGGCTTATCCTAAATCAGGTCTAAACTGTGTATAGCTACTACAGATGTGTATTTGCTATGTTTTTTGTGCACCTTTATTAGTGCAGCAAGCCTTGCTCATTCTGATCCAGACAACGAGCACAAAGAAGAATAAGTATTTTTAGGACACACCCTTCCCATTCCGTTCAGTAATCTCCCATTTTCGTTATATAGCTAAGCTCTATATACATCGAAAGTCCTTGAAATATATATGTCAGCAAATGGCAATTTCAAATCGCCAATCTTCTTTCAGCCATTTGTATTCATGGTGATACATCACAATTGAGAGCATATTACATAAAGAAAAACATTGGCCAAATTACAACTTTTTTATGAAACGTGGAAAGTTTATAAATTCAATAATGTTATATTTTCAAATAATGGTTGTGCAGATAACATTCACACACATATTATACCACTATATATGGAATAAAATTTCGTTCCAAATTTTTCACAGATGCCCTTAGTGATGACTCCATATAACAATGTATTTTTGCTACATGATGCCCTGAAGGTCTGATGGAATCTATGATTACATTTTTCATATTATTATACATACTGGAATCTCCATCACACTTTCAATTTTCTTCTGTAGTAACAATGCATTTTGTATTTCCCCTCTGAATTTGCCACCATGTTTTTTCCTTCCTTGAATACCAGCAAGTTTGTACTGTACAATTTATTTCTGCAATGCAGTCTTCTTGTTACTTTTTTCCATTTTTCCAAGTGTGATTTTTATGGGACAGAGCAGGTTATTGCACCGCAAAGCTGGAAATGCATTTCCTATTATGATGATCCATTTTAGATTTACTTTTTTTTATCTACTGTTGAAAGCCATTTCAGTGGGGTTTACTTGGCATGAAATTGCAATATATTGTAAGGATGGACTTATAAATGAAATCCTTGTACATTGCGAATTGAAAGTAATAACAGTAAGTCATGGATTTAATATACTCTTATGTCGTTGTTTTCAATCTTGATATACTCGTTGTAGCTGTAATTTTGGTAATAATGTCTTATAGGAGCCTGTTATAAAGGGTTGTTAAATAAATTACGATTGATGATTATGGGGGTGGGTTCGGTGAATATTACGTCATAAGAAGCAATTTGCCATTCATTTAATTGGAGATTTACAGACCAGACTTGTCTTAAATTTCCTGTTATCCAACCACCAAATTAACATTTGGAAGGAGAACATACAAATGAAGCATTTGAAGTTATTGATCAACTGAAAACAGTGACCATTTTCACATGTAATGCCCAATTTCATGTCATTTAGAATCAGAATTTACTATGATAACACTGAAGAAAAATGAGATTTTGAAATTTTAACAAATGTTTCATTTTCATTAAATTTCTATACACATTCATGTTGAGTTCCTTTTTTAAAGATTACTTAAAGATGACTTAAAGCTGAACTGACATTGTATTTTTCACCTCACGGATTTTTACGAAAATTGGTACAAAGTATTAACATATACACAAATAACGTCCCAGCAGGTTTTTTTAAAAATAATTTTTGAGGGTTTGATTTGGGAGAGGGGGTTCAGTTGACATAAATTGTGGACGCTCCCTACCAGGTCGTTCCTTGCACACCCAATGAAAGTTGACAACTTGCAATTTGTCCCGGGTACCTTATCGATTTGTAGTGGTTAACTTCTATACACTGGAATCCTCACCTCGGTTGTGAAGTTGTGGTTTGAGACAGCCTTCAGCTAGCAAGGGTGTCAAGTTGTAAATAATTAACCCTCAGTCAAGGACGGGGTCACATTCTTTAGATGGATAACGTTCCTGGAGTCACCAGGGTCCTGGAGGCGGACCCAAATTCCTCTTGGGCATATTAATGGACAAATTGGACAAAGAATGCCAACTATTACACCTTTATTGCAGAGTCTATATGGAAATTTCATGTCCTTTATAAAATATATTGTACCTTAGGCTGGACTGCATGCAGATGTCCTTTACTACTTAATGCAATAAAATATGGTGGCTTGCTTCAAAACCTTGGAAAATAATTGCAGGAACTACAAATATGTAGTTCCTTCATTTCATAACTATTTATTAACATTGTTATTGATTGTTTTTAATATTCGGCACAATGTGTATTTCTCTGTTTAGCAATTAATTATCCAAGACTGCTTCTTGGCTGCATAGCAGCTATATCATTGCACAAAATCTTTGTTATTTCATTAACCTAAGTTGGGATAGAATATGAGCTTCATGCTACCACAATATTTACTTTGGCAACATATAGGCTGCGATATGCAAATATTTGGACATTTCGTTGTGCTGTTACTGGTAGGCGTGTACCTACATGACATGAATGTTTGCATTTCATTAAGGAAGTTTAAATATCTGCAAAGTGGCGTGCATATTACAAACATTGTGCATGCATGTCCAGTGCGGTGTGTGATCCTGATAATCATTTCTGTGAGCAATATGTGACTGTTGCAATTCCGGGTGACACCCACTCTACATCTACTTTAATTTCCATAATTTACCTATACATATCCTGAACATTATCTAACATCTTGTTTGATGAAAGTTAAGATTCTGTGAGCCATGTTGTTTAATCATACATTAATCTATACGATGCTACTTTAATATGCTATAGTAGCATACTGGGAAATAACTTGGAAATGTGCATTTTTCGAACTGATACAAAACATTTCCAAACACATGTTCTGAATTTGACTTTTTAATATGAAAAATATTACACTTATCATTAAATGTATATTTATTCATATAAAATTTAAGTGACTTTTATAGCATTTAATTTGCATAATACTATTCATTAATGTTTCCAGTCAATACATGAAGATTTTAGTGTATGAAAAAAGTTTGGGTTCTTCTGTTTAGTGCAAAATGCAGCATACAGATGTCGCTCCTTCAGCCAAGATAGGTTCTAAACAAAATAAGTTTTGCAACTTGTTAAAAAATCTGAATAATTACAAGATTGAGCTCTTTCCCATATGTAAATAGGTTGAGTTTCCACAGTGTTTGATATTAAGTGTTCCTGTTTTATTATAAAATAGTTACCTCCTAAATAGACCATTTTTTAAATCAATTGTACATATATGTATAGTAGTATACTACTATATATTTAAAATTCAAAGAGAGAAGATTGCACTGTTTAAAAACAGTTTTTTATTTATACATCCATGTTTAATGCATGTCCTTTTTCCATATCATTTGCAAGATAGATGCGTTTGGTTCACCAAGAGACTCTGAGAATCCTCCAATGAATTAATCAAATATAATGTCCCAATGGTATGAATGCAGCAGAATACAGAAAATGAAAAAGACATCTTTAAAAGTTGCCTCCTTTTATATATAGTGGTTCTTGTAAAGAATTTGACAGCAGATGCAATTAGTGTGCATTATACTCGGCTAATAAAACATGGCAAACAAATTGCCCTACTCGGTTACAAGTAAACGATTAATTTTTGCTGCTATAGGGGTCTGTTGGGTAATTATAATGACCGAATATTAGGCTAATGATGTCGAGGGTGTAAAAATGTAATCGATAATTGTGAAACACCTCCCATGCTGACACACGTATACATAATAATATAGTAAAACGATGGCCAAGATTTCGGATCTTGCCTTGTATACACATTCCTCTAATCCCTATTGATTTTCTTGCTGTGTGAATCTTTTCGAGCAAAGTAATCCTTTTGTAGCCATCATGAGCTAAAACACCATTCTGCTCCTTCACAATGTTTATGCACCATTTCAATTTGCTGAATGCAAAGCACTAAACTTTCCAGATGAGCTTTTATGTCTGTGATTAAAAAGCACTTACAAGTAGAGCCTGGAATTCATTAGAGTGGTTGGACACAAACAGATGTTAAAGGTAGAGGCATGACTGACAATATGCTCCTATAGATGTCGCTGCAGGCTGTTTTAGTAAAACTCTTGCAGAAAATTGAAGAATAGAGGAAATGCATAATTAACAAAAGCATTTTGTGATGTGTAATTAAAGGTGAACTAACAAGGTTTTGTAACATACCCTGGAAAGTGTGTAATTCTATAGAATTGATGCCAATAAAACGATTGGTGCAAACAAAACTTTTTTTAAAAAATTGTTACAAAAAGTTACGAGTAGTTAAAGAGGGCGTCATGGAAGGACGGTGTCACTGCGCTGCATGGTGTCACAGTGTCCTGTTTTGGCAAAATTTGAATTTTCAGCCAATGGCAGAGCTTATCAATGGCGCTCCAATGTACGTATAGCTCACAATATACTACTCAGTACACTCCACAGAATTGAAACTAAATAATTCATATCTGTGGCAATAATGCTTAAAATGGCCTCAAATTTTCAGACAATGTTTCTAAATTAGTGTCAATCAACTGCTACCTTTTTCAGGGTGTGTTGCAAAACCTTGTCAGTTCACCTTTAAAAACAAAACATATTATAAATGAAGCTATCTGCAACACCATCTATTTGTCACAATTTGGAAGTCAGAATTTACTATAATTAAATTACTATTTTGAAGTTTAAATATATGCAATCAGTTCTTATAGTGCTATAATATATAATTTTTAGATAATTTTGTAGAAAATACGATTTGAATTTGCAAAAAGCTTAAATCTCATTGTAAAAATTTGTCATCAATTTTTTTTACTGTACAGATAAAAGGTTTTATATAATATGCTGAGTGCTGCACATTCACAATAACGCAAAATAGATTTAGTCATGCAAATGGGAGTAGTACATTCATTGTATTTCATTGTCATGTAATAACTGTGTGTGCAGCCAGTTGGAAAACTCGCAATTTTTCCTATGTAATTCAATGGTTGCAATTGTAAACAAGCCGTGTAAAAAACTAAGTTTTTTGGGTACTAAGTTTATATTAGATACCGTAACCTAACCCACATTAA
>JAQFZQ010003711.1:0-10106 GCA_034696005.1 Glomeris marginata | reverse complement strand
CGCATGTTTCATTCTAGGAGGTTCCACATCCGTTTCCTACATAATATTACAACAAACATTTGTAAATGGGAACACGTAAAACAACAACGACAACAAACAAAGTGTTTTATGCACTTCAAACCACCCCCAAAACCCAAACCTTGCATGTAATGACAGCTATTACCTTTAACTGCCATGCATGCAATCTTTTTTCGTAGTTCTTCAGGGCTCATTATGGTGCTGGTTGTGGTGTTTATCCGTTCTGTGCTTGTCTCACAGACATCATCTATATATTGAACAGACAACCCCGAATGACCTGCAACAGCGTAGTCCCCTTCCAATGAATGGGCATCTGAAATCATATATCCGTATACAAATTGTACGGTACCTCAACAAACATAAACTCGCACACTGCAATATACATCCCTACAATAATAACAACTGCACTACGGTTGGTTATTAAACGATGGCACACACGGCCTGTATACGACTTGCACAAATGAACGACTTAAAGAAATAGGAATCGTACCTGATCTTTGTTTTCCTTGTTCTTGCTGCTGCTGATGCTGCTCCTCCTCCTCCTCGTCCTCCTCCTCCTCCTCCTGCTGCTGCTTCTCATTATCGTCTTGTTTTTGTTCTTGGTATTCTTGCATTTTTTGCAAACCCAGTTCATGTTCCACTCGTACTCTGACCTTCGCTTCCAAAAAACACTTTTTGAACCTCACCAAGTACTTGTTTGTAATTCTCAACGCCGTTTCACCGTTCACTAACCGCTTTTCAACAATCCGGATTACATCGTTTGCTTATTTCAGCATTGCAACAATTACTTCTTGACAAGCAGCTTGCTGCAATTCCTTTCTGGAACGGTACACGTCCAGCAGATAGGCGTGAGGTTCCATTTCGCGTAACCGTTTACCGCAATTTTGCATCCTTTTTCTGAACCGTTTCACAATCTTCGTTTGCAACGCTGCGATCGCATACTTGCATTGCTTGCAAGGTGCCCAACACTTCTCTTCCTCCTCATCCTCATCCTCATCCTCATCCTCATAATCATCATCATCCGCTTTATCGTCGACTTCACACATTTCTCTATCTCCGCGTGCTGGTATATCTGATTCTTCTGGATCACCTTCTTCGGCTGCTTAACCTGTTACATCCATTTGTTGTAGTTTCTCTTGCTTCGCGGTAAATCGCACACAGTTCTTTTCACTTCCTTTATCACATTGAAAATCATCCATATCCGATGACTGGTCATCCGTTTTGCTGTGTTCACCCGTTGTTTGACAATCATCATAACGATCTCCTTCCTTAGGACTAGATTCATAGTACAGTTCAGAATTCCACGGTTTCACACTAAAGTCATGGTTTTCGGTGTCACCTGATGGAAACTTCCATGAGCAAAATTCCCCTCTTCTTTTGGCTGCACATGCAATTTTCTGATTTAAACCATGCACGTATCTGAGTGTTTACACACACACACACGCACGCACACAAAACACCACCACCACCACCAACAAATGCCTCACCTTGCGAGTCTTCGTACAATTTAATTTTGTCGCTGTCGCTTTACTATGTGTAATGATCTAGATTCTCCAAAACTATCCTGTTGTAATGATTCTTTGCGGTTACCCAAGGACGGTCCCCTAAAATCCGATTAACAGCCTAACATATAACTCTCTGTATAGTTTAACCTGTTGCATATCATGTAATTTCTGGATAAGTTACGACTTACTCCTAACTGTGACATTTGCTGCCATATTTCATCTCGAGCAGTGCCACAAACAACATCCATTTTCAGTAGATGATCAGTCCACTTCCGCACCTCCGTTTTAGTGACATTCCTACTTCTGTACATACATGCATAATTTCAAGCAACGATAAAGCGTGAGGGAAACGCGGACCCTACTTAACCGATCCGCACGTAGGCGGCGCTGCTAACCAATGAATTTTACATTTGTCCGATCGCCGTTTAAAATCTGTATAAAATAAACGAAAGCTTTAGCACATGCGAAATAAATTGTGTTGTATAGAATTGATTCGCACCTTTATTTTGGCGTATGAAGATTCGCGTTATTTGCTTGGATGGCAACAGAAAATAATCGCGAAATAAATCTAAAACTCTTGAAATTCTTGCACTCGGTGGAATCCTGTGCCTCCTAAACAAAACATAAAAAATCGTGCTTAGGCTTATATTAAAGGTTAGAAAATCGGCTATTGCAACTCTGGATTGTTATTTGCAAGAGATGCATTATTATACATAAAAAGTGTGTTGAAAACAACACAAACCGCGTTTCCGACTCGCCTTGGGATTAAATTGAGGGCCTTTGAAAGCCATCCACCCCCGTAAACCGGCAAAATAGTTGCGTTTACCTTCATTTTATCCGTGTACAAAGTTTCTCCTGATAATGCGTAACCGTTTTCTCGGAAACCGAATGCGAATTTCTTCTCGTGCGTATTTAGGGCGTGGTCGATACGTATCGTTTGTTTTTCGGTACGTATCGTTACGCCGTACCGAAAGGGAAACGATACGTACTGAAAGGCAAACGATACGTATCGAACACGCCCTGAATACGCACTTCTATTCCACGAGAACAAATTCGCATTCGGTTTCCGAGAAATCGGATACGAATTATCAGGATAAATTTTGTACACGGATAAAATGAAGGTAAACGCAACTATTTTGCCGGTTTACGGGGGTGGATGGCTTTCAGAGGCCCTCAATTTAATTCCAAGGCGAGTCGGAAACGCGGTTTGTGTTGTTTTCAACACACTTTTTATGTATAAAAACGCATCTCTTGCAAATAACAATCCAGAGTTGCAATAGCCGATTTTCTAACTTTTAAAATGAGCCCAAGCACGATTTTTTATGTTTTGTTTAGGAAGCACAGGATTCCACCGAGTGCAAGAATTTCAAGAGTTTTAGATTTATTTCGCGATTATTTTCTGTTGCCATCCAAGCAAATAACGCGAATCTTCATACGCCAAAATAAAGGTACGAATCAATTCTATACAACACAATTTATTTCGCATGTGCTAAATCTTTCGTTTATTTTATACAGATTTGAAACGGCGATCGGAAAAGGGTAAAATTCATTGGTTAGCAGCGCAGCCTACGTGCGGATCGGGTAAGTAGGGTCCGCGTTTCCCTCACCCTTAAGTCTACAATCAAGTTTACAATTACCTCTTGCTTGGCGTGTAATCTTTCTTTGGGCATGACTTCACTGTCGACGGAGAACACCTTTCACCGGCTAACGTAGGCTACCTTTCGAACATCCCCACCTTTTGCGTTTTGCTCTTTCACAAATTTCCAATATCAGGCAAAACCTTTTCGCCTTTTAGTTGTACGTGATGGTTTACACACAACACACCAGCATAAAACATCATTGATATATACAATGTTATTATTATTGTAATCAAGGAGTTATAATGTGTACCAGGAGTTGAAAGCGTGGTCTAGGAGCCACTAAGAAGCTACTCAAATGTCTTGCATGTCCGTTTTTGGCTAAGCGGTCGTTGCTCCGCCCATTTTCCGCCATTAATTTGACAAATTAATGTATGTCATTGGATGGGTTTCCATGGGGTTGACGGTTACCGTTCGACGTAATATGAGAACCGTAGGGTGAAAAGGGAACCTTGGACGACCAGTATATGTCCAAGGCTCCCTATTCCCCCTCCGGTTCTTTCCCCCTCTGGTTCACAAATTAGGCCCAAACCTAACCGTCGACTAACCGGCGACGCCAGAACAATTTAAAGTTGTCAAATAAATGGCGGACGGAAAATGGGCGGAGCATTCGTGTATCCTCTCAGTGGCTCCTAGACCAGGCTTTCAACTCCTGGTAACACATTATAACTCTTTGTTGTAATGTTGCATTCAGTAACCTTCATCCGTTTTAGTATTACAGATATATATATATATATATAGTCCGTGCGTGTCAAGCACATATAGGTGGCAACCAAATATCGTTGTTAATCTCATACCACCGTCGTAGTATGTACACACACAAGGACACTTCACACAACTTTCAAAACATACACATGTACCACGCCTATTTTACTGCCCCTGGCTCTGCCCTTTATGGGATTGAAAATTCTTTAATGGGAAGTCGGCGGGGTTAAGGGCGGTAGGTACAAAAGAAAACCAAACACCTAAACGATCAGTTACAGCTCGTATCCAAATTAAAACACCAGGAGTTACCGGGTGCGATCTAAACAGTAGTTGTCGGGATACCTTATGTAAAACCACCATATTGTCTGTGAACACAACAGCATCAAACAATTGCAAAAATACAACCCATTTCAATGCCACGAGCAACACAAGTAATTCGGTTATAAAAATCGGTAACCGAAAAGGAAAGTGATGTGAAAGAACTTGAGACTGGAACACGATTGCGATGATCCACGGTGTAGCATCAGCAAAGAGGTGATGACATGTAGGAGCTCGAATGTTAAGGTGATGTGGTTCCCAGCATATAACAGATGATAGTCGTGATGCCAGATCCCAGAAAGGTATAGTTGGGATGAAACGGAGAAGACCCAGTGGCCATCGCAGGTCCTGAGCTAAAAACGCAAAGAAGCCGCGGAAACTGGTAAGTCTGCACACAATGTGTTGAGGACATGTTTAGTTCCCACTTGCATGAAGTAAGGGGAACAAGCCCATCCCATGGGTAAAACAGTCCGTCGGAATGTTCGGTGTCCACATCGGATGCCAAGCCATCATCTTGCTTGAGGATGTAGAGGCACATGCCAATAGCCGTATCGTAGGTCTGGCTTCGATGGCCTGGTGTTCTCGAATGAGAACATTTGGTATCTTTAGTAAGTTGAACTGAGGAGGATGATGTAGGTTCGTGACTTCGGACATATCAAAGATGATACCCGACGGACGATCCTCTGAATGTGGTACCAGAAAGATGGGAAAAGTCCTTTGAACCCGGGAGTCAGGAACTTCCTCTAGGATTCCCGCAAGGCACATATTTTCCACAAGAGGTAACATGGAAGGGGCGGTAACGCGAGTACATTGATGCCGACCCGATGGTGGTCGGTACCAATTGCCTTTGTCGATCCACGCTTGAGTTTGGCCAAACTGAGAAAGGAGTTGAATCGTAAACTTTGGCGTACGAGTTTGGCCGTTGACATTTCGGGTCTGGCATGAAATCCGTACCCCCGTCAGGTACATCACTACCATGTTCACCATTTTTAGGGAGTGCCGCAGGTTTCGGTCTTTCCCATGCATCCTCGGACCAGGCAAGTTCTCGGATGTAATGGTTCACATCACTGGCATCTACGTAAGGGCAGGATGGTTTGGACCAAAAATCTGGTTGCTGACCTTGAAAACCATCAAGTAGATTGGTCCAGTCGATCACTGGAACATCCTTATCTGGCATTTGAAGGATATCCCACAACAAATTCTCGTCGGGATCTTGCAGTGGAGGTAGTTCTGCAAGGACCTCGTCCAAACCCGGGGGCGGAGGAAGGTCATAATCGTCTGGAGGTAAAGACGACTCAGAAGAATCCAGGGACATAGCAGCAACAGCTTGGGCGAAGTGTTCCACAGCGTCGAGGATATTCTCGAATGGGTCCGGTGACACCCCTCGAGCCAATCACAGGCGATGACGGAAAGCCTTACTGGGACGTCTTCTTTGGCGGGTTCTTCTTCTTTGCTGGAGCCGGAACACGTTTTCCGTCGTCTCGATTGAAGGGAGATTGAAGGACGACGGGGATGTTGAAACCATATTTGGGATGTCCCGGTGCAGGTTGTGCTACTATAGCAGATTACCAAACATGTAGAGATGCGATGTATAGAGCACGAAGTCTCCCCCACACAGAAGCTCTGGTTTCCGGATCGAATTCTTGAATGTACTAGATAACCAGTTTTAGGGTATCCAGTTCATGTCAATGACGAAGTTTCAGCTAAAATAAAAGTTATTTCTTTATTGCATGCATCCACTCAGCCAGCTATTTTTATCTTGTGTTCAGTCAGCTAATAACTATGCTAAAATAATTGCAATTAAAAGGACTGCATCAGATTATTGTTACCATGATTTGCCTTGTTAATTTATGACAATTCAGCAGGTGTATTGATTGTTCAATTTTAATGTTAGAAACACGTCACTGTTGGTAGACATTGCTTATTGCAATTGAAGCACAATATTTTTACTAATTTTACTTTCAAAATACAGTAAACCTGGAAACCTGGAAACTGCAAGTTTTGTGGGTGGAAGTGTTGAAACATTGCAAGAAATTTGACTTGGACCAGAATTTGCAAATGATTGCTTTGGAGTAGGAACATATTTACATTAGTATCTTAGACTCTTCTTCGACTCTTTAGTCCCTGGATACTTTTCTTCATGCTTTATTTGCAACGGTTGTGACTAAAGCGACTCCACCCATTTCGGACAGTTGGAATTCAACCATATTCTATAGTCCATTGCCTGCTCCAAAATAATATTTTTGATTTCCGTGAGCCAGCCATTTGTGTTGTAATGGCCCATGCCATTTTACATTGCTCTCCCCTGTTTTGCATATTAAACACGGGACTTCTAGCACATCATGGGCAGTGACCCCAGGGTAGCTGGGTCCCAGGGTAGCAGTGGCCCCAGCGTAGCTGTCTCTGGCTTTATTAAAGTTGTTGTTGTGCACAATTCCAAGTAGGGTCCAGGAAGTAAACAAGCTCCAGGATGTAGGTTGCGGTGAGTGAGAGTCATGCCCATTAGGGTCCTAGCAAATCTGACGCTTGGGCCAAAAAGCGTACTTTCCTATTGGTCCTAATGAACTAGTCCAAGAAGGGTGAAATGGTACCTTTCTAGGACAACTTGGAAGAAAGAGTTGAGAAGCTGTTACCCGGTCTAGCCAAGAGAAGGACAGGGGACTTGTCCTTGCTGAAGGACTAACTTACAGAGAGTGGAGTGTTATTCACATATCTAAGTGATTTGTAAGTGTGAGTAATTAAACCAGAGTTTCTCTTGTACTTGGAAGTTTGATTATTTGTGTGAAGAAGTTATGAGTTGATAAGGGATAGAGACGTTATAGTGTGATACTGGCACATCAAATCAGTAGCATACACAATGGTCCTCTGCTTGGGTTTGCCTCTGAATTATGTTGCGCGTGATTCCTGCACTGCTTGCGATGTTGCTTGCTGTTTGCGAGTATGAGTTAGTCCTTACTAACTTTGAAGCCACGTATATTCCAATATATGTCCATTTGATTGTCTTATCTGGATCTAGACATGTATAGAACTTGGGACAAAGATTCATTAGGTGACGAAGGAAATATTTCGTTCGTGGGACTTTTCAAATTCTGTAGTTGCTGAGCTATAAATGTCAGCAAACGTTGACAAATAGGTATGTGACCAATAATATTTACCACCGCGAATTGTCGGGTAGTATATCACATTCTTGGAACGTGTTGCGTTGGTCAGATGTGAGACGCTGAGCCCTCACCCAACATAGCATTTTTGCAGTGGGTCTTCTTGGTATATCGCCCTGTGGTCTGAAACCATCAGGTAGATCCCACTCTACTTTAAATCCGGGATCATCAGCATGTATGTCAACATTGATAAACAGTAAACTGAATGCCGGCGAATGTTGTGGAGATTTCCACATAAAGAAATTGACACAACACTCGGTCTTGCTTCTTTTACTTTCGGCTTTCAAACATAGACTGGTTTTATTACTCTGTTTTTCTCAACATGTTAAATTTAGAACAGTTCTTTCCCCTCTAAGCTTTACTCCCCCATTCCCTTTAAAGTGGCCTCTTCCATAGGCCCTTTGGTCGGGTGGTCCTCCACATCCTCCCCCCCCTTGGTCTTCCGTAATTTCCAAGGGGAAGACCAACTGGATAGGCCGGCTCAGTCGAGACCCGTTAGCCGTTTTCAAAACACACGTTCTGGCTGCCCCATCTCGGCCAACGCGGAGTTCTTCTATTCTCCCCATCTTCCACATGTGGCGAGGACGTACATCTTCGTGTATCAGCACGATATCGCCAACTTTCATGTTGTGTCCGGGGCCGGGTTGTTGCACCCGGTGATAGTTTCGTAGGTCCATTAAGTATTCTTTGGACCATCGTTTCCAGAAACTCTCGATGGTGTGTTGACGGGCTTTCCATGCTCGGGTGAGAGGATTAATCGAATCTTTCTGCTCTTCGGAAGGTATGTGAGTGAGTTTGTGCCCCACCAGAAAGTTAGCCGGGGTTAGGGGTTCAGCTGCATCATCGGAGCCATAGTGATGAACGATGGGCCTGCTGTTTAGTGCTGCCTCAATTCCAGTCAGAATGGTGTATAGCTCATCGGCTGTTAAAAGTTGCCGTCCGACGGTTTTTTGCAGACAGCGTTTGGTTGATCCCACCATTCTCTTCCACCACCCTCCCCACCAGGCAGCATGTTCAACAATAAACTTCCAAGTTATGCCGTTGTGAGCGAGGAAGCGTTGGGTCGCAGGATCCACAATCGAAGCCCATACTTCCAGTAGGACCTTATTCGAAGCTTGGAACGTCTGAGCGTTGTCGGAGTAAATGGTTCTGGGTACTCCCCTGCGGCTGATGAACCGTTGCAGCGCTGCCAAAAGGGTTGTGGTTGACATGTCGGGAGCCAGCTCCAGGTGGACCGCTCGGACGGAGGCGCAAGTAAAGAGGACAATGTAGGATTTTAATTTTGCCTCCCCTTGACGGATATACAAAGGTCCAGCGAAGTCTATTCCAGTCACCTCAAAGGGTACCTTCATGCGCATGCGGTCGAGAAGCAACGGCGCTTCAATTTGCTTGCCAGCAATGCAGCGCTGCTTGCGGCAGTAATCGGAGCAAAATGCAGTCGTCTGCCTAAACGGATAAGGCTGCCATCAAGGAACGGATGGTATCGACGTAGAACCAAAGCTTTTGGGAGGGGATCTTTGGTGTGTAGCACACCCAGTTCAGTTTGAAAATAGCGTCGCTGTACAGCTCCTATCCAGTAGCGGGTGGCACTGGATATTTCCGTTGCGGTTAATTCCCCGTTAGAGCGCGGAGTATTTCGACAATTGTGAATGAAGCGAAGGACCCAGGCCGTAGAGCGGATGAGGCGTTTGAATTTGCTGAAGCGAGTCGAATCCAGCAATTTGTCGAGAGTGACAGGTACAGTGACAGCGAGTACGGTTGGGTAGCCTTTCCGTTCTTCGTCAGTTAAACTCTGTGAGCACGTCAGTGTCGCGGTCTTCAGTAGGCCATAGTCGAGGGTGAGAGGAAAGCCAAGTGGGCCCATGCCACCATTTGGACTCCAGTTGGAGCTTGTCGACAGCTAGTCCTCGGGAAAGGTAGTCCGCCGGGTTTTCTATGCCATTTTTGTGGAAATTTCCACATAAAGAAATTGACACAACACTCGATCTTGCTTCTTTTACTTTCGGCTTTCAAACATAGTCTGGTTTTATTGCTATTTTTCTCAACATGTTAAATTTAGAACAGTTCTTTCCCCTCCAAGCTTTACTCCCCCATTCCCTTTAAAGTGACCTCTTCCATAGGCCCTTTGGTCGGGTGGTCCTCCACAAATGTATTGTTTTATACAATATATTGTTGTTAGGGCCAACAATCCTATCAAAAGCCTGTGTGTTTGTATATAAATAGGAGTCTGTTTTGTAGCCTTGTGCAGCATCTCTCTTGAAAATTGTTGTAGTGTTTTTGGTGGGGAATTTTATTGCGACAAGACTTTGTTGGATTGTATTGCAGAATGTGAAGCTTACATGAGACGAACAGGAGGCCAAACCCCTGCGTGTGACGTAACTGACGTTCGACGGAAGAGACAACGTGTTTCGCGCGTTTTTTCCGCTTGCGCATGTGCAGTCAGTTTAGGGGAAAGAAACTGCGTTTAAAGTGCTAGTTTTGGCGGGTTTTCATCGTTTTCGGCGCATTTAACCCAGGATTCCAGCGGATTTTCGCCTGGCTGCATTTGATGCCTGTCATCGTTTAAATTTGTATTAGATTTTTAATTAAGGAGCCTTAATTATCCTAAGACATAAATTACAGAGGAATCTTGAGCTTGGTTCATGCAGGATGTTTTTGTAATGTGTGATTTAAGAAAAGTTGTGACTCAAAGTTCTGACCTGAATTAATATATTTTAAAATTATGCATAGAATATGCAGGAATCTAAAAGTCTGCAAAACAATTC